>JAWPHD010005279.1:0-166694 GCA_037043455.1 Cyrtodaria siliqua | reverse complement strand
CTCGTTTGATGTTGAGAGAGAGTCATAAAATTTGAGTTGTGAGCATATGTTTGACTTTTATGTAATACATAAAAGTAATACATAAAAGTCCATGTCAGATAAGAAATAAAATACTTCCAGCGGGTTTATATTGTGCGAGATCAAAAATTGGTGCTTGGGACTTTAAAACACATCGAAACCGCGGGACGACTGCCCTTGGTATCGATGAACTTCAAGTCCCGCCCACCAGGTCTTGATCAGGGACAATATAAACCCGCTGTAAATATTTTATTTCTTAAATAACATATATGACATATGCAATATGTTTTACATTTTCCACATAAGTACCAATACACGATATTGCTATCGCATCATCCTGAAACATAAAACTAATTCAAAGAAATACACAAATGAATGCAAGAAAACATCGACAAAAACAAGTTAATTGATGTGTATCCTTTTTATCAATTTGCATCACCATAACCCATCAAGAGTGGCATATCATACAGACAATTAAATATTGTAACATCTCTAATTATAATGCAAAGTGTTAAACGTATTTAAACACGATCAACAAGTTAACGTTTGTATATGTTAATCAACATCATTGCGATTAGTCCATTGCTGTAAACGTTTAAATCATACGTGTGTTCAAACATCCGAACTTTAAGTTTGCGAAGAAAACATTTGACATTCATGAGCAATTCCAGAAAAAAATCAACATCAATTAACAAATGACTGTTTTCCAATTCAACTGCATGCACACTATTTTACTTAATGCATTTTTCAATTTGTGTCTTGGGCATTTTTGACTACTATATCACTACTTTATTATTGTATAAATATTTTGTTTTATGAAATGTTTTGCTAAATGTGTAATTACAGCTTTTTTTGACTCAGTATATGATAATATGCCTCACAAACTATTTACACATGTTACGATATACATTAACACATATTATGACTTATGTAGTCATTCGCAAGAGAACATGTCGGTCTTTTACTCATCTTGCAAGGGTATATATATAATATATGTACGACAGATACACAAATCACTCGTTTCGAAAATGACGTGGAAAACGACGTCAGCAATCTACGTTTTTGTGTAAAAGAAATTGTTCATATAAGCATTTCTAAATATATGTACCCCGCCACGTTCCTCCCACCACATACATCAAGTGTACGAATACAATTAGCAACCCTATATAATTATAGCGTTCATGATTATTTAACATTACTTAAACTGTAAAAAGTAAACCAGCCCATTTTAAAACAGAGCCCACAAGTATAACAATTGTAATGCATGACCACATATCCATATATTTATAAAATGAGTTCTATTAAAGGTATAATCTCGAATGTATCAATATAAAGTTTGTTTTATTAATCAATTGTTACGTATATGCTTCATATTAGAACTGTAAACCAGTTTTCAAGTAAGTATGATCTCTTATGCTATTTGTGTGCTCTTCTAAAGGTTCATAAAATACTTATTTTCTGAAGTGTGTAACACTACATCACATGACCTACTGAAGTTGAGATAAGGAGCTTCTCTATTTCTATTTGCACTGAAATGAATACGTCCAAAGTGTAACGGTGCTCAATTTGTATGTGTTTGCAAGCAACTAGTTAGTGTCTTATATCTGAATAATTGTGTGATTGTTGTTTTTTTCACAGCCGACGACATTAACTGATCATTGTATTGTCACTGGGCCATTTTGTTTTAGAAAAAAATGAAACTAGACTCTCGTATTGAGCATATTGCTTAGCACGATTCATTTATATCATTCAGCTATTTTTTGGAGTTCTGAGCACGTAAACGACTATACTCTTGCATTAGATTATAATGAAAATATTAGGCAGTTGAATGATTTTCAAAATAAAATCCAAACTTGTTATATAGTGATAGTGACATGGAGGATTTACGAAATCCATTCATAAAGTTCTGGGGCTGGCTTCATCAACAGAACATTTGCATCACGGTACTTTCAGTTGTGATTAAATGATCATTTAACACAATTTAAAAGTTGTTTTGAATTTTCACAATATCTAGATTGAAACTGTGTTACAAACATATATAATTATTTATAGAAAACCATTTCGATTATTACGGAGCACGTTAGAGAATATAAAGCTTTGCGTATGTTTCATTTTCAATAGTCGTTTATGTGTTCCATATTTGACACCAACATACTCGTCATGTCATCGTTCACGAGAAACGCTACCAAACTATTATGTAATTCGTAAATTTTAAAGCGACGTTGCACTTGTAATGTACCGTTGCTTGCATTTCCATTTATTAGTAAATGAAAATAATGACGTCGTTTGAAAGAACAACTCACTGGATATTTGTACAAGTTTGTCCGGTGGAGAATATTTGGGAAAACATAACAGACTGATTGGTTTTGAAGTGGTTAACCGCCATAATGAACAAGTCAAAGTTCTCTGTAGTATGCAACGTGTAAGAGTACTGGTTGCTTACATATTATTACTAATTTGTTTATTTTGTTAATAATGAATGACATTTTCATAGGTTGCTACAAATGCATTGATATTTTTTTCTATCCTACATTGTATTTGAACACACATTCTAACGTTGCAGAATCAGTCTCAAACTATCGGACTGCCTCTCGTATCTACTATAATAACATTGTTTAAACCGAATTTAAATATTGAAGATTCAAAATCCGAAAACTACTATATAGTTGCATTAGCTATGTTTCAAATAATCGCTGGTATAATATAACTACCGTATGCATTTTATCAGAAACTATTTATACAGAAATGACAAGAATGCAATAAAAGGAAGCAAATTGTACATGTTGGAACAATATAAAAATAAGCTATACGTAAAGTTAAATTTGAATACAGACTACAAAAAAAACAACATAAACGTGTACACGCTCGTTATACAAATGAAAAAACCTATTGAGATTTGCTCAAGGGTATTCATGGTTAAAACAACGATGTTAACACTTAGGGTATTTAAGAACTAATTGTAAAAGCTGTTAACAACCCTCATGGCATACCATTAACACCAGACGATTAAGTATGGTCAACAATATTTATGCTAAAAATGAGTTATGTAAGTTTATATTTAATGGCAGATTTCCCAGATATTGAGTTCATACAGATGAGTAATTGCGTAGATATGTTTATATAATACTAAATTGCCAGTACCATTTTGTTTTATGACATCCATTAACGTACGTAAGAAATACATGTGTGAACGAGTAGTGTTATGTACAACTGCATGTAGGTATTGATATGATGAGATTTCCTTTGTATTTTTGTGTATGTTGTTGTTGTCTATCATATGATAGCAATTAATTGATGTGTATTTACACAAAGATAATAATTGTTTAATACTATGCTCAAAATGCAGTTGGAAATTAGTAAATGCTGTTGTTTGTTTTCATTTTATAAATGTATGTGTTTTTCTTGGCATTAGTCATGTGATATATTAAATTTTAAAATATGTTACCTCAGGGGCCAGTCCGGCCAAATGGCATTTTAAAGAAAACAATAATTGTTTTACAAACTTTCCAAACGTTCCGTAACATCTAAGTGGATACAATAGAAATATGCAAAATAATTGAACAGGAACTGTAGAATATTCATGCATAACTGCCTTACAATGTATACAATTTACAGAAAAACAATGTGTGATTTACAAAGTCACACACATTATTTAACACGCAGTAGGCAATACAGATCCTAACACACATACGCATCGTCTTTTCCACATTATTGCATCCAAAGTATATGCACATAGTTTTAACGTCTTAAACTACTGAGGGCAGTACCAATAACTACGGCAACTGAAATGGAAAGAATAAAAAGAAAGAAATGGTTACGTTAAACTATTGCAATCGATATTGCACCAACGTTCAATATATATTCTTAAAATGCATAACGTTTAACGTAAAGTATTAACATCACACGGGACAACCAACTCTATATCATTGGAAAACGTCTGCCCGTGGAACGGTCAACGTCTTTTACAAAAAATCATATAAACACAAACATTTACCTTTGAAATCCTTTATTCGTAATTTCCTCTCCACCGGCTCAATGTGAAATCGGAGATCAGATGTAACTCAGGGCATCCTTTACTTTATAGACATCGCTCCGTACACTTCGTATTTTTACACAAGTAGCATTATACTTTACAGACAAAAAGGTTTGTCACTCTCGGGGTTAGAACCACAATTGTCTAATGTACAGGCAGTTGTTATAACTACTAAAATATGCGGACTTCTTCATTATGATGCAAAATCACTTAAAACAGTTGAAGATACCTAAATATGGATCAGTATATAGACCATAATGTCGCATATGTAATTAATTTACACAAGTTGTAATACTGTATTTTACTATACTATATTGTATCAAATGAAAACTAGCATTTCGTCCAAAAACAACTTTATTTCTATGTTTTCAAGCGGTTGATAAATGTATGCACATGTGTTTCTCTAGTTGCGGTATACCTATGCATTGTTAAATATGCTACGACGTGGCATTGATTATTCGTGGTCTAAGGATATACATATAGTATTAAATCACTGTTATGTTAAATGTAACAGGAAATGAAGTGCAAAACCAGCAACACTCATTTTCAAATTATAATCAACATAAGTATTAAAATGGTACAATGAAAAGTGTTCACTTAAAAAATACACACAATTAGATTTCTTTAAAATCCGATAGGAATAAAGTCCAAATAATATTGTCATCTGTCCCTTTAATACAAATTGCCAAGAGTACCTTTATTTTAAGGATTTTCCGGTTTAATTATAAGCAATAGTCCAAATAATCCAATGGCACTTTTAGTATGTGTAGCATGGTCAATGATGCTTCTCTTTGTTCAAGCACAGGTGTAAATCGTTTAATTGAAAATAACACCTGTCAAAATAACAGTTAGAGTAACAGTTAGAATAACAGTTAGACTAACTGAAATAGAGCTAAAATGGTCATGTTACAAAACAAATAGAGTATGGTTTCATCTCGTAGGTAAATTTAAACACCTCGATGGGCTACGCTCATCTCAATGTTTAACTTAACCCACTCAATGAAACCATACTCTATCTATTACAGGTGATCACAATAATAGAAATCTCTCACTACATGCATTTTTAATCACAAATCATCCAATAGTTTCGCAATGTTTCTTTTGAATTGATATTGAACTCTGTAAGACTGTTCATACAAATAAATATATGGACCAAATACGGAACTTTTCTCAATGTCGCAAGGCTCTATGTATACTGTGTCACAACATCTTTAGAAGGTCCCAATAAGATAAACATTTTTATTTAATTAATATTGAATGACAGAAGCACAATAAACATCATGTGATGTAAACATCTGTTTACCCATCCAGAAACTTGTATAATTATGTTAACTTTAAATGAATGGCCTTGGATGAAACAATCAACATCATCAGTAAAAATACTCATAGGTAACATATCATATAATAAAGACCAAGTTCCTTATTCAAATCCCGTTCCGGGAATCTTTTAAAATGTATGAAATGTAATCAGAAGCCGTATATGTATTACAGGTTAGTACATGGCGGAGCAGTGCCTTTCAGTAATAACAACCCCCGGAGAATGATAATGGTCCGAGGGCTTTAGACTTCGGGGCTATTATCCCTGAAAGGCACTGCTCAGCCATGGATTTACCATTTTATGACATGTCAACCTCAATATATGCTAAATTGAGTCGTTGTTTATTGAAACCGGTTACATATTTTATAAGTTATGGACAGTTAAAATCTGTAATGTTACCATGTCGAGTCTATGATGACGTCGGTATTAACGTTGTTGACGTCACCTTAATCAAACGGCAGGGCCATTATCATAATCGTTTGTGCGAAATGCGATAATGAGTCGAGAGACATCATAATACAAACTGTTTAATAGAAAATGTGTTGCTATTTTTAAGTAGACATTTAATAATCGATGTTACTTGTATGAAGGCCAGACCATGGGCATTGTTACGCCTCTAAGTCTGACTGTTATACAGACTTGTTGTATATTCATCGAAATGAAAATATTTCTCCCGTAAATCATTTATATTCATAAGTTAGTCCTAATTTAAGTATAACGCCTCTAGCTTTAAGCGATCACTTTAAATATTTAGTAATGCATGTCTGTCCTACATAATATATTTCATTCGATTTTGCCGTATCAGTTTAACCGAATAACATACATACTGACATTTAAGACAACATAAAATTACAGCCATAAAATATTTATTTATCACATTGTGCAACTTTTATCTTATCAGCAGAATAAGGTTTAAAGGCAAACTCCTAGCATATGTTAATACTTATAAACATATGGACTACTTACGCTTAACAAGTATGCCAAGTATATGTCAAATATATGTCAAGTATATGACAAGTATATGTCAAGTAGATATCGTACCTGCATCCCCAACTGGCGCTCCAGTTGCTTTGGCGACTAATATGCCACCAATTAAGCCACCAAATCCAACAGCAATTGCGACGCCTGTCTTCAAAACATTCTTTCCAGTTGCTCGGGCGACGAGAAAGCCACCAACTACACCACCGATTGCGACGCCTGTCTTCAGAACTGTCTTTCCAGCATTAAACGCAGCATCTGTATCAAGATAAGACATGCTAGACATTATTTAATTCACTTGAACCAAAGATCGGTAACTTTATGTTTGGTCAATAATGAGATATGTAGGTCCATTATACACTTGACTTAATTAAACTGTTAATGTCGAATTGAATAATTTAAATTACGATTTGTTTCAATATGTAACAAGTTACTATTGGTCAACTTAAATTAAACGTTTATTTACCAAAGCAAAGTGCAGATTCAGTAATATAACAACGGTTCAAACAATAACCATACATTGCATTCTAATTTTACACCTTGGTCAACTTAGGTTTTACGTCGAAATATTGTAATCATATTTGATTTAATAAATAAGTCGTTTTATAGTTTACAAAATATGACCCTATGTAGAGTGTTATATCAAAGTACTATATTGCTTGTATATTGACGAATAGGGATACAGCTTCTAAGACACACGGAGTAGTGTATGAATATATTAGTTCAGCAATGGAGACGATAGATGTTGACGTCATGTCAAAATCGTGTTGAATGTTGTATGGTGACCCGTAAGAGATACAAGTATGTAATATGAGCATTGTGGTGAACATTGATTAACGAGTACTTTTAAATTATATTTGATTTAAGATGTAACACTACTGTATATATATGCATAGAACATCTACTTGATTGTTTATGTAAAAGTCGTCCTCAAAGAAGAGCTTTATAATATACTCGAAGACGTTCAAAATGCCTCACTGAAAACAAACAAAGAATATAACATTATTTCAAAATCACTTGTGAGCAAAACTCTTTACATATTCACTTCAACAAATTAAACAAGCCCGCTTCATTATTGTGAACACGACGGTTTTAAACATTCGACATTTAGTTTAACAGCCGCATTTTAAAATTATTGAAACTGTACACATGAGGTTTTATTAAAAGTAAGGGTGATAAACCTGACAGTAAGCATTCAAACAAATAAATAGCGTTTGTCCTTCGCCTATATATGTCTAAAAAAGCCTCGGCTAGGGCCAATATGAAACAAAAGTTATTGTGAGTAAAAATGTAATCAATACCACAAGCCATTACAACAGGAGACCCATTTTTTGTTTTCAATTGTAATGGGACCATAAAGGGAACACATTTCAAAGGGAAATATTTGCAATCAAGGCACATTCTGCTATGTTGTAATTAAATAAAATATGGTCATCAATTTTAGAGTATTTTAACATGTACATGCATAACTATATGTCAACTTTATGTAAACGCGCATTGCTATTTTTGACATAATTATTTAAAGCTTATAATAACAGTGGTTCATGTAAAACATTCGCCGGATATGCGGATGGCCGTCTGTTGTGCTCCATTCTGCCGGTCACACGAACGACCTAATAACAATAGGCCCGAATTTGGGTGGGGTTTAAAGTGTTTGTCTTAAATATTTTCATTGCCGTACCATTAACTGTGTGTTCACTTGTTACTCTTGCTTCTGCCAAGTAATTGACTTTCTGGGCTTTTTTTATATTATCTATACATGGGTTTCTTTTCGTAATTTAAAATCGGGAATTCAAGAATTTCATAATAAATGTGTTTAAGTTCCTGTTGATAAAGCAGCTAATAATGTAATTATTGTTTGACGCCTATATTACGTCAATGTTTTATCTCTGGAACTCGGTAGCACTAAATCGTATACTACAGTTCAATCTACTGTGGATGATGTTGTTTCCACACATATTACTCGGTGCGCTACTTTCAAGGCCGGGGTAGACAAAAAGCAGTACAAACTGTCAAGTATGTACTGTATTCCTAAAATACATAAATATCCGTATAAGGCCCGCTTTATTTCGAATTATAGTGCCTGCAACAATATATACATCTCCAAATGTCTAACTTCTTGTATTACTACCGTTAAAGATCACGTTAAACAATATTGTGCTAAAATTATGAAAACTGTGGGATTAATTATTTTGGTTTATTACAAATTCAGGAGACGTTCTTGTTGCAATAAACGTCAAGAAAGCGTTCGTGCAGTTCGGATTATTATCTATCCGAGTGGTCAGAGAAAAGTTCTGTGCTTGGGCTATTTACACACATGCATACATTATAATGTTTTTATAACGTAAGTGTTACATAGAAAAAGAGTGTATACATAATATACGCATGCAAATATTTAAAAACTGTTAAATTAAGAGACTGTTTACTTAACACGAAAACAATACATGGTTATATAACAACCATGATATACTGTCCATAACTTTACAGAGTTAAAAGTAACCGTAATCAAATGTCTTTAGTGAAACAAACGATCACAAACACATTGTACTACCTATGTGTACAATATGCATAAGAACAGTAACAACCGCAAAACCCTGGGGTAAGAAAATCCCAGTCCGAAGTGTTCTAACTGGGCAGGTCGCTACCACGGGGCTGTCACAAAATGTCACGGTTGGTTACACACTAATTCATTGTTAAGTTGCACCAAATTCACAATATGCATGATATATTCAGGTAACTCGGAAAAGCGTGCACATTTTAAATGGCCGTCAGAGGGCGTCCGGAAGGGTCGTTTAATAAGTTTAGTTTTGTGCTAATGCATGTAAAAGTATAGGTCTATCTCCTTAAAAGGCAAAATTGTGTAGGGGTCCTTTCGTGTAGATTCAATACTGCAGATTTAGCCACGTTTGTCACGGACTGAACGGGGGGAATAATGGTTTGGGCGTAATGTTTGCTATAAAATCCATTGTCTTCTAGTTTTGGCGGGGATTGCTC
Source organism: Cyrtodaria siliqua (assembly GCA_037043455.1). Classification (NCBI taxonomy): domain Eukaryota; kingdom Metazoa; phylum Mollusca; class Bivalvia; order Adapedonta; family Hiatellidae; genus Cyrtodaria; species Cyrtodaria siliqua. The sequence continues at coordinate 157,353 of JAWPHD010005279.1, read as the reverse complement.
GATAGTTGCTTTGTTTGGAGCAGGAGTTGGACGGCAAAATTCACAGGCAATATGTGCCTAAGCCATCCAGGGTTGGATATAAGCCATCCAGGGTTGGATATAAGCCATCCAGGTTTGGATATAAGCCTTTCGGAGTGGAGCTAAGCTTCCACGCATAACGTTAAGAGCGGTGGAGACGGTCCCCGTACCTGCGCAGCATGGCCAGGTTCTAATAGCGACAACCCCCGGGACACGAGTTGGGCCCGTTATCAGTCCTCACTGGAGGAACATCATCCACAACCTCAGTGGAGGTTAATCATCATACATAACGCGTCATCAACCCTTATAGAAGGCATTTGATGACAATCACCCATTGGATTCGCGCATCATCATCTTCATGAGCTCTCGCGCATCACAGTTATCGCGCTAGATTATAGATCAACATTGTTGTTATAACTTTAACAACACTTTAGTGTCGTATATAATCAGTCGACACATTCAGTATTTGTTACAATACTAAGAACGTCTTAAACGTTTATGAGAACATTATTTTCATATTTCATCTGATTCGCTTGTTTTTTTTAGATAATTGTATATATATTTATCATATTTTAAAAGTTGCATTAAACTTTTGTAAATGCATTCACCGTCATTGATTCTTTCCTGAGTTAGCCCCAACCACTAGAGTCATCTTGCGACAACTGGTTTTCAGAGTAGTGAAATTTTGGCCAACTACAGAGGAAAAGAATCAATAAGTGATCTTTATTATGATATACTAAATCTCTACGTGTTATTTTAGAATTGTGTACCACCCTCTGATCCATCAAGGCGACTGTGGAAGATCACGGCCACAGCTTGGAAGACAAGTCAAGACACGACAAGGGTATGGTGAGTCCAAACTGTTGTTTTGTACGTTCTTTCCTTGGCGTGATGTCGCGGTGGTCTACACGATTGGGTCTGAGGCATTTTTGCCCAATAATGTGGGTGTTTGTTTTTACCTCCCTTGATATACCAATAGTATCCAATTAGGTTGGCGAACAAGACGTTCTACTCATGTGTGACACTCGGGTAAACTTATATTGATAGGAGAAGTAAATATACATGTTCATGCGATACACAGTTCTATGATTGTTTAAGGTTTATGTCCAATATCAAATATAGATATGTTATGTAGTGTAAATGTTTTGTGGAAGCTAGATACTATCTATACATAACCGTTAGTAGTTAGCGCTAGTACAAATGTGTATGTACCTTGTCCTATGATGATACCCAGGTATTTACTGAGGACACAGTGACTTACCATTAGTAGTTAGTAGAGTAGAATTATTAGTGACTTGTGTATTGTAGTTATTGTAGTGAGTATTCCACAATGTCTATAACCATGACGTGCATAAAGGAACTTACGGATACGTGTAAGGAGTTAGAGTATACTGGAGAGGAGCTTAGAACATTTGTTAAAGACGAACAGGCTAGGGAAAGGGAATTTAGACTTAAGGAAAGAGAACTAGCAAAGCAGGAAAGAGATGAAGAAAAAGGTTAGAATTCGAAAGTAGATTAGCTAAAGAGAAGCTAGATGCTGAGAAAGATAGGTTAGCATTCGAAAGTAGACTAGCTACAGATAAACTTGAATTAGAAAGTAGATTAGCTAAAGAGAAGCGAGATGATGATAAAGAGAAGTTAGAATTAGAAGTAGAATAGTAAAGGAGAAGCAATAGTTAGAACATGAGAGGTTCGAAACAGATGGTAGACTAGCTAAGGCTGAGATAGAGATGGAGAGGGAGAAATCAGCGTTTGATCATAAGTTAGCTTTAGAGTTGGAAGCAGATAAGACAGATAGTAAGGACAGTAAAACTGTAGGGAAAGATAGTTATTCTGGGAATTTAAAAGGTCCGAAGTTACCATACTTTGATGCTGACAAAGATAACATGGACAGTTACTTGTTACGGTTTGAACGTTATGCTGAGTTACAAGAATGGACCAAGGATAAGTGGGCAGTTCATTTAAGTGCGTTATTGAGAGGCAAGGCCTTAGATGTATTTTCTAGGTTACCTAGTGTAGATTCTCTTGACTATCACAAGTTAAATGATGCTCTGCTAAAGAGATTTGAGTTAACCGAAGAAGGTTTTAGAAAGCAGTTTAGAGCTTGTTTGCCTGAGAAAGGCGAGTCATTTACTCAGTTTATTAGTAGGTCTAGAAATTACTTAGATAGATGGTTAGAGTTAGGGAAGGTAACGGGACTTATCAAGGTCTCATAGATTTCTTGTTGCGGGACCAGCTATTCAATGTTTGTAGTAGAGATCTGTTCTTATGAAACTAACTAGTGTAGATGAAATGGCAACACAAGCAGATCAGTTTGAAGAGGCTAGAGGTGGAGCTCATAATGTAGTGTCGAAAGACAGAACTTTTAGAGATAGGCAAGGGGACGATCATAGTCATAAACAGAAAGTCCAGAGTGGAAACTATAGAGGTGGAGGTAGTTCGTTGGGTGCTAGAGGAGGTAGCAATAGTGGTAACAACATAGGTAGACCTTTTATTCGTTGTCGTCACTGTAATCGGAATCATGCTTCACATGAGTGTAGGAAAGCGGTGAAAGTATATGCTGTCGTAGACATTGTTAGTGACAATAGTAGAGGGGACAACAATGTAGGGAGTCAGAATCAAGGTTTTAACAACCCATGGAATTTCGGTAGAAGTAGAGGTGGTCAAAACCGAGGTAGAGGTAGAGGCAGAGATAGTAATAGTCCGGTTATTAAAACCGAGAGTAGTAACTGTTGTGTTAAAGCGGATGGCGTAATGGCAAAGATCGGAACATGTCTCTTTCCGTATGCAAAGCTCCCAACAGCAGATGGTAGAGTAAATGGCATGGACGTAATTGTAATGAGGGATACAGGTTGTACAAGTGTGGTAGTTAAGCGTAGTTTAGTTACGGATGACCAGTTGGTAGGTAAACATTCACCGTGTGTGTTGTTAAATAAGTCGGTAGAGCACGTGCCAATAGCGAGAATAGATGTAGATACACCTTTCTTTAAAGGGACTACAGAGGCACTATGTATGGACGACCCGATGTATGATTAAACGATAGGGAACATAGAAGGTTCAGTACTTCCGGTAGTGTCCGATTTTATGAGTAGCATAAGTAATGCAGTAGAGACTAGAGCGCAGGTTCAGAAGCAAGCTCAGGCTTATAGAAAATTAAAGGTTCCTGCAGCCGTTGGTGACATATCTAAAGCGGAATTTATAGAAGCACAAACTGAAGACGAGTCATTAGAGCATTGCAAAGTGAAAGCCAAGGACGGTGTAGTGAAGAAGTGTAAAGGGTCCGGTAGTTGTACGTTTGTACATAAGAATAGGTTATTGTACAGAGAATTTGAAGATAGTGGTGGTAGACAGTTTCACCAATTAGTGGTACCTACCCAGTATAGAACGACAGTGCTTAAGGTAGCTCATGAGTCGATTATGGGAGGTCATTTAGGCGTAAAAAAAACGTCAGATAGAGTATTGGCAGAATGTTATTGGCCAGGCGTTAGTGGAGTTGTAACTAGGTATTGTAGGTCCTGCGATGTATGCCAAAGGAGAGTATCAAAAGGTCGAGTGACCAAAGTACATTTAGGTCAGATGCCACTGATAGATACACCATTTAAGCGGGTAGCCGTAAACATAGTTGGACCATTTTTTCCAGTGTCGGATAGGAAAAATAGGTACATTTTAACCATGGTAGACGATGCAACTAGGTATCCGGAGGCAGTATCATTGCCCTCAATTGAAACTGAGAGAGTAGCTGAGGCATTAGTTGATATGTTCAGTAGGCTAGGTGTACCAGAGGAAATGCTGACTGATTGTGGGTCACAGTTTACGTCAGAACTTATGGCTGAAGTTAGCAGGTTATTGTCTTTGCGTCAAATCATGACAACACCGTATCTTCCTATGTGTAACGGGTTAGTCGAACGATTTAACGGGACGTTAAAGCAAATGTTACGGCGTATGTGTACAGAGAGACACAAAGATTGGGACAAGTATCTCAATGCTTTGCTGTTTGCATTTAGAGAGGTTCCACAAGAGAGTTTAGGATTTTCTCCGTTTGAGTTATTGTACGGTAGATCAGTTAGAGGTCCCATGAGGATTCTTAGAGAGATGTGGGCAGTTGAAGTAGATAGTGATGAGGTTAAGACTACATATCAGTATGTTTTAGATCTGAAGGAGAAAATAGAGGAGACTTGTAAGATAGCTCAAAGTCAGTTAGTTAAGGCAAGTACCAAGTACAAACGGTACTATGATCAGAAAGCTAGAGCTAGGAAATTTAAGATAGATGACCAGGTGTTACTGTTACTCCCGACCGACAATAACAAGCTGTTATTACAATGGAAAGGTCCGTTTTACGTTAAAGGGATAGTGAACTCTATGGATTATCGTATCGAGATAAACGTAAAGTTAAAGACCTTTCATGCGAATATGCTGAAAGAGTATATCTGTAGAACCGATAATGTGCAACAAGGGGTGTTAACTGTAGTTAATGTTGCAGTTATTGAGGATAGTAAGGGAGGCAGTAGTGAGGACACTAGTCCCATGTATTTCCCCACTACTGTAGGTAAGGAGACAGCAGCCGATGTAGACATATCGGGCATGCTTAGTGTAGTAGAGAAACGAGAGGTAGGTCGTTTACACTCTGAGAGTAGTACTGTTCTGTCCGATAAGTCGAGAAAAAATGCAGTGTAGCTTTAAGCACACGTTAGCAAAGCCGATTAGGGAAACGGGAGACCTACTCCATTTCGCAAACAGTATACTGGTAATGCGATGGATGCAATGTGTAAAGTTGGAGTTTTTGTAGTGGCAGGAAGTAGTGTTTTTAGTAACAGTAGAGTCGGTGTAATAGACCGTGGAAAGCACAATATTGGGTCAGACTATTTAAGTCGCCGCACATAATGCCAGGTCTAATACAATAGCAGTGTATGTTACGACAGTGTAGTGTACCATTGTAGAATATTGTTGAAATGTTAATGTTGCTTATTATGCAACCATGTCTTTTGCTAGGACTAATTAATAGTTTATTAACGTGTAAATATTAATTATCATTTTGTTGAATTTTAAAAGTGTAGCACTTTCTTTAAGTGGGGAGATGTTGTCACAAAATGTCACGGGTAGAGCGTATTGGTCGTACATAGCACTTGTAAGCACCTGTTGGTTACACCCTAATTCATTGTTAAGTTGAACCAAATTCACAATATCCATGATATATTCAGGTAACTCGGAAACGCGTGCACATTTTAAGTGGCCGCCAGAGGGCGTCCGGAAAGGTCGTTTAATAAGTTTAGTTTTGTGCTAATGAATGTAAAAGTATAGGTCTATCTCCTTAAAAGGCAAAATTGTGTAGGGGTCCTTTCGTCTAGATTCAATACTGCAGATTAAGCTACGATTGTCACGGACTGAACGGGGGAAATAATGGTTTGGGTGTAACGTTTGCTATACAATCCATTGTCTTCTAGATTTGGCGGGGATTGCTCGATAGTTGCTTTGTTTGGAGCAGGAGTTTTACGGCAAAATTCACAGGCAATATGTGCCTAAGTCATCCGGGGTTGGATATAAGCCATCCAGGTTTGGATATAAGCCTTCCGGAGTGGAGCTAAGCTTCCACGCATAACGTTAAGAGCGGTGGAGACGGTCCCCGTACCTGCGCAGCATGGCCAGGTTCTAATAGCGACAACCCCCGGGACACGAGGTGGGCCCGTTATCAGTCCTCAATGGAGGAACATCATCCACAACCTCAGTGGAGGTTAATCATCATACATATCGCGTCATCAACCATTATAGAAGGCATTTGATAACAATCACCCATTGGATTCGCGCATCATCATCTTCATGAACTCCCGCGCATCACAGATATCGCGCTAGATCATAGATCAACATTATTATAACTTTAACAACACTTCGGTGTCGTATATAATCAGTCGACACATTCAGTATTTGTTACAATACTAAGAACGCCTTAAACGTTTATGAGAACATTCTTTTCATATTTCATCTGTGTATTCGCTTGTATTTTAGATAATTGTATATATATTTATCATATTTTAAAAGTTTCATTAAACTTATATAAATGCATTCACCGTCATTGATTCTTTCCTCAGTTAGTCCCAACCACTAGAGTCATCTAGCGACAGGGGCAATCTCCAATCTCTTATTTGGTCAGACACTCGTTTCCCCCTATACAAAAAACACACTATACACAAGCTTAACACATCACCTCATTAAAGATAAGCGTATTGCTCTTATTCAACAACATTTCGCTAGAGACAAAAATACATGTTTGGCCTGTCATAATACTAAAGCGTTTTTTACTAACGACAGTTTAGACAAGTACACTATGTGGACTTGTGAAGCAGTTTGTGAAGCACTCATCTTCCTTTTAGATACTATTTTCGTCAGGTATGGAACTACATTTTATAGACAAATTGTTGGTATACCTATGGGTACGAACTATGCACTGCTTTTCGCAGATTTGTTTTTATATTGCTATGAAAGAGATTTCATGTTGAGTCTGTCACCAGAGATATAGAAGCCTTTAATGACACCTCTCGGTATCTGGATGACATTTTGAACACTGACAAGCCTTTCTTTTCCACTACGGTTAATAATATATACCCCAATGAACTTCAACTTATCAAAGATAATATGTCTGATACTAACGCTTCTTTTCTCGATTTACATCTCTCCATTGAAAATGGTGAAATTATTAGCAAACTATATGACAATAGATTTTAATTTTGACATTGTTAAGTATCACCATTTAGATGGGGATGTTATGGGATCTATGTGTCTCAACTTATTTGTTTTTCTAGAGCTTGTACTCGATATGAATACCTTAATATTTGTAATCTTTGTATAACTAAAAAGCTACTCCATCAGGGCTACAGTTACCATAAACTTCGTAAACACTTTGCACAATTTTATTGTCGTAACCCTGATCTTCTTTCTAAATATAAAAGTAATTTAAGAACTCTTCTGCGACAAGGATTATCACAACCCGACTTCTATGGTGAAGTGATTTACAAACTTCGTAAGCTCCTTAGTCATGATCACTTTCATACTATCTTTGTTAAACGTGATAAAATGTTTATCAAAAGAGGTTATGACCATATCATTTTGCAATGCACTGCATGCTTGGTGATGTACCATTTTACAGTTCGCCAATATGCTTTCTTCTTTAATTGTGCGATGACCGGAAAGGCTGTGGATCCTATGATGATGTCTACCTAAAGCCCGAAAGGACGGTGACGTTTGTCTGCAGTCTTGTCTTGTCGTGCCCTCAATGGTTTATTCTCTAGTTGCTCTGGCTTTTGCCAAGTCATTGAGTACCTTATTTGTGGCTTTCTGGGCTAGTGTTTTTTGTATTTATATATACACGAGCATAATTGTGTTTTACTTATATTGCCTATTAATGATGCATTGGTTAGAGAATAGTTCTCGGTGGGGAGGCTATTGTTTTTGTATTGTATTTATACATACACGAGCATCTTTGTGTTTTACTTATATTGCCTATTAATGCTGCCTTGCAGGTTTACTTAGATTATAGCTCATGGCGTTTTTTTCTTTTATCTACACTGTCCCGTTTTATTGGGATGACAGTAGGGTAAGTGTGAGGTTTGGTGCACCCTCGAACCTGGTTTAAACCCACAGCGGGCTTTTTAGCCACTGATTGTTCCAAGGCGGTAGCCCTATTGTCAGCACTTTTGTATTTGTGATTTCTTATTTGGCCTTTTATTCATTCCTTAAAGTTGTTCTGTGTTTCTGCGTGTGTGTGTTTGTGGTTGACTGCCGGCCTTGAATGCTTCTTTTTCTGTTCAATTGTTATATCTACTTTTATACTTATATTGCCAATAATGCTGCCTTGTTTGTTAGAGAATATGTCGTGGTGGGGATACTTTTATTTAAACTGTCCAGTCTTATTGGGATGACAAGGGTAAGACCGAGGTTTGGTGCACCCTAGAGCCTGATTTAAACTCCCAGCGTATCTTATTTGTCACTGACCGTTGTGGTGACATATCTTGCCTTTTACTCATCGTTTTAGTTATTGTTTGTTTCTGTGCGCTTTTTTGGTTGGCTGTGGTCCTTTAATTATATGTTTCCTGTTCGACGTTTATATCTACCTGTTTTGGTATAAGTCAAGAACCATACTATTATGCTACATGAAATATATGCGATCTCAATGCCTGGTTTCACAAAAGAAGAATTGTCCTTATACATGCCAATCTCCATAAACAAAATTTCGACCCCTGTTACATGGTCATTTTTCAACCCTGTTTTCATTCCACACAGGAGCGACTGCCTATTGTAACGGCGGCCATATTGGATGTTGCCTTGACCTAACGTTAACACATTTAAACAACGATTGGCCTTAGAATTCATATGACGTCTTGTTAAATTGTCCAAGTCGTTTTAAGAAGAGAATAACGACAGATGACGGACGAAGAGTGACCCCACTAGACTTCGTCTCAGGTGATCTAAAACGTATTGCCAAAAGTTTTGCCAATCGCTATATAAAATCTATATATAGTGTAAAGCAGTGTGTTGGTAAGTTATACGTTTGTGTTTGTATATAGTAAGTTAACGCTACACAGTCATTATTTAATAAGGTAAATACACCATTACAACACATTGGAATCTTTGCTCTGCAGTATATGATATTCGCTTGTGGTTTCATGGTTACGGTCCATACCTGACTAGATTGACACTATTTGTGAGTGGCTAATTCCGTTATCTAAAGTCAAGAACTGACTGCAGCGCCGTATATAAATTACTCGCTAATGTATATAATTGTTTCAATACACATACATCGCTCGGGTCGATAACTTCGTCTAATGCAACACAATACAATCATACACAGTAACTGAATCAATAGAAAATGATAACCCACGACATACTTATAATTGGAGTTCCAAAGTAAGCTGAGCCATGTACAGCGTACTCGACACTTTTTTAAAAAAATTTGCAACAATACTGGTGTGAGCAAGTTGTACGTACTCAATACGTACTCAATACTTTTCAAAATAATATATAAATGCATTTACATGTGCTTTGTTTACATACGATGTATAGCATTCGCGAGGTACCGCGTTTATCAGGCACTTTGCTACGCTGATGTAGTTCACACTGATATACTTCCCTCGGAGTTGTCTAGGTCGGAGTCGCATCGGTGTTATTTTGATTTTGAACAAGAAATGTCACTGTAAGTGGCAAATGCACCCGAAGAGGTTTATGAATATATGAACGATAGTTTTATGCACACAGCTCGAAATGTGACGACATAACTTTGAACTATGTTGATAAATATTCATGGGCATAATGGTAAGAACAGGCAAAATTTCAGCAAAACTGGAAGATGACCGATGACAAATGTGTACACCGAACACAATCAATATGACTTCATTCAAATACAGGGTCGTTTACATTGAAGCTACGGACCTGGGTTTAGCGCACGACACATCATCTTGTTCTGGTGAACATTTCTGCCAGGTTATATAAAAATCCCTCAACGGATGACAAAGTGTTTGTCGTTTTTGCGTGTTTTAGGTTTACTGTGTTCTATGAAAGCTGCATTTCATGCTCGACTTTTATACTTATTTTTCAATCAAATACATATGACATCTTCTGATCTCTAAGTGTGACCTTGACTTTCATGCTACTGACATGAAAATGTTTTGCTCGCGACACATAGTCTTGTTGTGGTGAACACTTCTGCCAAGTTATTTGAAAATCCCTCCATGAATGTCAGAAATATTTCTAAGTGTGACATTTAACTTAAAGCTACGGACCTGGATTTTGCATGTGACATATCCTCTTGTTGTGGTGAAAATTTATGCCAGATTATTTAAAAATACCACCATGAATGTCAGAGTTATTTGCCGGACACGAAATAATTTAATTATTTACATTTGACCTCTTAGTGTATGTCGCAAGATGACCCTAGTGGCTGGGGCTAACTCAGGAAAGAATCAATGACGGTGAATGCATTTACATAAGTTTAATGCAACTTTTAAAATATGTTAAATATATATAAAAAACAAGCGAATACACAGATGAAATATGAAAATACTGTTCTCATGAACGTTTAATACGTTCTTAGTATTATCACAAATACTAAATGTATCGACTGACTATATACGACACTAAAGTGTTGTTAAAGTTATACCAATGTTGATGTGCACAATAATTATGGTCTAGCGCGATGAAGGTGATGCGCGAGAGCTCATGAATATGATGACGCGCCGCGAATCCAATCGGTGATTGTCATCAAATGCCTTCTATAAGGGTTGATGACGCGATATAATGATGATTAACCTCAACTGAGGTTGTGGAAGATGTTCCTCCGGTGATGACTGATAACGGGCCCACCTCGTGTCCCGGGGGTTGTCGATTATATAACCTGGTCATGTTGCACAGGTACGGGGACCGATGACACCCAATTTCAACATGTCTTTTACCTCCTAATCAACAATTGTTCGGGAGTGAAATGTAATGGGTTACCTTTAATTCTAATTGGTTCCCCTGATGTGAGTACAATATCTGTTGCACTCCATCTGTCTGCCCCGGGTTTTCGGACAAGACATCACTGAACTCCGAGAGTAAACTACCTATCTCTCGTTGATGCTCTACACTAAGCATGCACGATATTTCTACCTCGGCTGCTGTCTTCTTACATACACTAGTTGGACAATACATGGCACTAGTGTCCTCACTACTGAAATCCACACTATCCTCAATAACTGCAACATTAACTACATTTAAAACTCCTTGTTGCACATTATCGGTTCTACTGATATACTCTTTCAGCATATTCGCATGAAAGGTCTTTAACTTTACGTTTATCTCGATACGATAATCCATAGTGTTTATTATCCCTCTAACGTAAAACGGACCTTTCCATTGTAATAACAGCTTGTTATTGTCGGTCGGGAGTAATAGTAACGCCTGGTCATCTATCTTCCTAGCTTTAGCTTTAGCTTTCTGGTCATAGTACCGTTTGTACTTGGTAGTTGCCTTAACTAACTGACTTTGAGCTATCTTACAAATCTCCTCTATTTTCTCCTTCAGATCTAAAACATACTGACATATAGTCTTAACCTCATCACTATCTACTTCACCTGCCCACATCTCTCTAAGAATCCTCACGGGACCTCCAACTGATCTACCGTACAATAACTCAAACGGAGAAAATCCTAAACTCTCTTGTGGAACCTCTCTAAATGCAAACAGCAAATCATTGAGATACTTGTCCCAATCTCTGGGTCTCTCTGTACACATACGCCGTAACATTTGCTTTAACGTCCCGTTAAATCGTTCGACTAACCCATTACATATAGGGTGATACGGTGTTGTCGTGATTTGACGCAAAGACAATAACCTGCTAACTTCAGCCATAAGTTTTGTCGTACACTGTGACCCACAATCAGTCAGCATTTCCTTTGGTTCACCTAGCCTACTGAACATATCACCTAATGCCTCAGCTCCTCTCTCTGTTTCAATTGAAGGCAATGCTACTGCATCCAGATACCTAATTGCATAATGTTCCATGGTTAAAATGTACCTATTGTTCCTATCCGACACTGGAAAAATTGGTCCAACTATGTCTACGGCTACCCGCTTAAATGGTGTATCTATCAATGGCATCTGACCTAAATGTACTTTGGTCACTCGACATTTTGGTACTGTCCTTTGGCATACATCACAGGACCTACTATACCTAGTTACATCTCCACTAACGCCTGGCCAATAAAATTCTGCCAATACTCTATCTGACGTTTTCTTTACACCTAAATGACCTCCCGTAATCGACTCATGAGCTACCTGTACAACCTGTATCCCTCATTACAATTACGTGCCATTCACTCTACCATCTGCCGTTGGAAGATTTGCATACGGAAAGAGACATGCTCCGATCTTCGCCATTACGCCATCCGATTTAACACAACAGCTACTACTCTCGATTTTAATAACCGGACTATTACTACCTCTGCCTCGGTTTTGACCCCCTCTACCTCTACCGAAATTCCATGGGTTGTTAAAACCTAGGTTCTGACTACCTACAGTGTTGTCTACTTTACTATTGTCACTTAAATTGTCTACGACAGCGGATACTTTCACCGCTTTCCTACATTATGATTCCCATTACAGTGACGACAACGAATAAAAGGCTACCTTTGTTGTTACCACTATTGCTACCTCCTCTAGCACCCATCGAACTCCCTTCACCTCTTTAGTTTCCACTCTGGACTTACTGTTTATTACGATGATCGTCCACTTGCCAATCTCTAAAAGTTCTGTCTTTCAACACTACATTATGAACTCCACCTCTAGCCTCGGTAAACTGATCTGCTTGTGTTGCCATTTCTTTTACACTAACTAATTTTCTTTCTTTTAGAAATAAGAACAGATCTCTACTACAAACATTGAATAGGTGGTCCGGCAACAAGAAATCTATGAGGCCTTGATACGTCTGCGCTACCTTCCCTTACTCTAACCACCTATCTATGTAATTGCTAGACCTACTAATAAACTGAATAAATAACTCGCCTTTCTCAGGCAAACAAAATCTAAACCGCTTTCTAAAACCTTCTTCAGTTAACTCAAATCTCTTTAGCAGAGCATCCTTTAACTTGTCATAGTCAAGAGAATCTGAACTAGGTAATCTAGAAAATACATCTAAGGCCTTGCCTCTCAATAACGCACTTAAATGAACTGCCCACTTATCCTTGGTCCATTCCTGTAACTCCGCATAACGTTCAAACCGTGACAAGTAACTGTCAATGTTATCTTTGTCAGCATCAAAATATGGTAACTTCGGACCATTTAACTTCCCAGAATAGCTATCTTTACCTACAGTTTTACTGTCTTCATTATCTTTCTTGGCTGTTACCAACTCTAAAGCTAACTTATGATCTAACGCAGCTTTCTCCATCTCCATCTCTATCTTAGCCTTAGCTAGTCTGTCTACCATCCATTTCGAACCTCTCATGTTCTAACTGCCTTGCTACTTCTATTCTCTCTTTATCCGACTCTTGCTTCTCCCTTACTAATCTACTTTCTAATTATAGCTTCTTTTTATCATCATCTCGCTTCTCTTTAGCTAATCTACCTTCTACTTCTAGTTTCTCTTTAGCTAATCTATTTTCTTCATCTCGCTTCTCTTTAACTAATCTACTTTTTTCATCTCGTTTCTCTTTAGCTAATCTACTTTCTAATTCTAACCTATCTTTCTCAGCATTTCTTTCCTTCAGTCTAAATTCCCTTTTCCTAGCATGTTTGTCTTTAACAACGGTTCTAAGCTCCTCTCCAGCATAACCTTACTCCTTACCCATCTCCGTATGTTCCTTTATGGACGTCATGGTTATAGACATTGTGGAATACTCACTACAATAACTACAATACACAAGTCACTAATAAGTCTAGTCTACTAACTACTAATGATAAGTCACTGTGTCCTCGGTAAATACCAAGGATCATTATAGGACAAGTTACATACACATTTGTCCTAGCGCTAACTACTAACGGTTATGTATAGATAGTATCTAGCTTCCACAAAAAATATACACTACATAAAATATCTATATTTGATACTGGACATAAACCTTAAACAATCATAGAAGTGTGTATAGCATGTACATCTATATTTACTTCTCCCATCAATATAATTAAACTCGAGTGTCACAAAAGAGTAGAACGTCTTGTTCGCCAACCGCATTGGATACTATTGGTATATCAAGGGAGGTAAATTTAACACCCAATTATGGAGCTAAAAGTGCCTCAGACTCAATCGTGTAGACCACTGCGACCTCGTGCCAAGGAAGGAACGTACACAACAACAGTTTGGACTTACCCTACCCTTGTCATGTCTTGACTTGTCTTCCAAACTGTGGCCGTGATAGTCTCCAGTCGCTTTGATGGATCAGAGGGTGGTACACATTCCTAAAATGATAAGTAGAGATTTAGTGTATCATAATAAAGATCACTTGATTCTTTCCCTCTGTAGTTGCCCAAAATCCCACTTATGACATCAGTTGTCACAAGATGACCGTAGTGGCTGGGGCTAACTCAGAAAAGAAGCAATGACGGTGAATGCATTTAATACAAAAGTTTAATGCAACGTTTAAAATATGTTAACTATATATACAATCAAAAAACAAACAAGCGAATACACAGATGATATATGAAAAGACTGTTCTCATGAACGTTTAAGACGTTCTTAGTATTATCACAAATACTGAATGTGTCGACTGACTATATACGACACTAAAGTGTTGTTAAAGTTATAACAATGTTGATGTGCACAATAATTATGATCTAGCCCGATGAAGGGGATACGCGAGAGCTCACGAAGATGACGATGCGCGAATCCAATCGGTGGTTGTCATCAAATGCCTTCTATAAGGGTTGACGAGGCGATATAATGATGATTAACCTCCACTGAGGTTGTGGATGATGTTCCTCCAGTGAGGACTGATAACGGGCCCACCTCGTGTCCCGGGGGTTGTCGATTCTATAACCTGGCCATGTTGCACAGGTACAGGGACCGTCTCCAACGCTTGTAACGTTATATGTTGATTCTAGTGTCGAATCACCTAAAGGGCTTACACACCCTAAAGTCTTAGCTCCACTCTGGGAGGCTTATCTGCACCGGACGGTTTATCTGCACCGGACGGGTTAGGCTGTAATAACACATATGTTTTAGATGTCGGTTCATAAACCCACCAATCTTATATAATTATCATTACACCAACAAATCATTATCTAATAAATATATCCAAGCTACTCTCTAATTATGATGAGTAGCAATGGATGCATAATCTACAACGCCATGTATACGTGTCGAACATGTATACTAGTCACTCATCTCATTGTTAACTAATGCACCTAATATACAATGTTATCAATTATATCGTGTATTACAATCACCGAGTTATACGCCACCGTTAACTTTTGCACCTATTATACAACGTTATCAAATTAATATTGTTTTACAATTAATGATCCATTACAATAATTACATCTAATAAAGTAACTTCGAAATCATATGCTAGTCTCAAGTTAATGTTTGAGAAACATAAATGCTAACCGGATGTCGTAACCGCCAACCAAGATGGCGCCGCCCACTGAATAAAAATGTACGATAAAAGTTAATAAAACAAATACTGACCACATATTGCCTGTGAATTTTGCCAGTTCCAACCTCTGCTCCAACAAAGTAACTTTCAATCAATCCCGGCCAGGACTTGAGAACAATGCATTTTATAACCGCCAAAACATTATTGCGCATGTTCATTCCGAATGTGATACACGTGGCTAAATTCGCAGTATTAAATTCTACACGAAAGGACCCTTACACAATTTTGCCTTTTAAGGAGACAGACCTATACTTTTACATGCATTAGCACAAAACTAAACTTATTAAACGGCCCTTCCGGACGCCCTTTAGCGGCCACATACAAATGGAACGCTTTTCCGGGTTACCTGAATATATCATGGACATTGTGAATTGGTTTCCACTGAACAATGGATTAGCGTGTGACTGACAGGTGCTTAAAAGAGCTGTGTACGACCATTACGTTCTACTCGTGATTATTTTCTGACAGTGTGACCTTCACCTTCGAGCCACGGACCTGAACTTTGAGCGCGACTTGTCGTCTTATTGTGGTGAGCACTTGAGACCAGTTATTTGAAAATCCATGCATTATTCTCCAAGTCATTCACCGGACACGATTGTACGGACGAATGGACGAACGGACTGACGGACTGACTGACGGATGGTGCGACTTCTATATGCCACCCTGCGGTGTATACAAAACATAGTTGCGGTGAGTGGGAGGAGGGCAACATATAATCTACCACACTCCCATCTTGCCAGAGTATATTGTACCCCCACCCCATATCACCACCCCTGTTCCCACATTTATGTTCACACAATTATTTGTAACTGTTAACAAGCCGACGTGCAGATGCACAATTATACAGACATTGGGGGATGCAGGATTAATAGACAGATAGACAGACGGAAGGAATGGTACGGACGAGCGTTCGTGCAGACTGTCTATACAGACAGAATGACAGGAAAACAAATATGCTCGAAAAATTCATCAAATAATGTCTTTTAAAAAATCCGTCGGAGGACAACCGGGGTTCCCGACTAGGTTTGCCTTGGTATCTTCTAAACCTGCCGCTTACGTCGCTACATAATCGATATATTTATATACGGATTATATTTTTAAATATAAGGTACTACTGTGCATTCCAGGGTGCCTAGTCGTCAAATATGAATCGAGATTTTTTGTATTATTTTCTATATGTGTTCATACCTAATAGGATTGAATAGAATGAAAACCGACGCTCCTGGATCTGTTTGCAATCTTGCCGTAGCCATCCTCTAAGCTTAGCGAAGCCAACATTTCATGATGAACCCCATGTTTACATGTAATTTTTTAACAGCCTAAAATCAAACATTCCATTTTTCTAGGATAGGCTGACTTAAAAATATCAGTTGACGAATAGTGGTGTAAATAACAAAATACAACTGCAGTACACTATTTACATACCATTTATTTGCTTGATGTGTTGGTTTTCATTCCTAAATAATCGATTGTTGGAGGTGCTGAATATTGAACAACAACACCACCCTGCATAGCTTACGTTTTACTTGGTACATCCGAACCCTAGAAACAGACATGCGCAGACGACAATTTCTAAAAATAACGCCGCCATGTTGCTTTAGTTGTACACAGGCTCAACATTTAATTTTAGGCTTGGTGAAGCATAACGGATGGCTATGGCAAGATTGTAAACAGATCCAGCAGCGTCTATTTTATTTTTATCTAACCATATCTGGTATTAAAACATATAGAAAGCAGTAAAAAAATCTCGATTCATATTCGACGTCTAGGCACCCTGAATTACACAGTACTTTTACATTTTCATTTGTTTGTTGCATGTCTCATGCATAACAATACAATGTTGGCTTTTTTGTTCAAGTGTATGCCTTTGAACTTTGCGTATTTGCAGGTATTGCTTTTGCGTTTTGGATGTTTTCATCATAGAGATTTTACTGTGACAGAGCATTTTTGTATATAAAATGTTTCCTTTATATACTCGTATTTCTGGTCAAGCGACATTGGCTAAGTTTCGTAATTAATGAAGGGATAGTCACCTCCTACTTTTAAAGCTTGCATACAACACCTGTATATATATAAAGAATAATATAATCCCAGTGTAGCAACATTAGCTTATGATGCATTTAAAAGGACATGCATTTATATGGACTGTGTAGCTTTAACTAGTACAAACGAAATATAAAGGTAATATCAACAACATATAGTAGAAAGAGGTACTTTGAAGTCGTTGTGTTTTTCTCTAAACAATATGAATCGTCTCTGATTTCACTCGGAAAGACAATATCCCGATTTGGCCTAACATTGGTCTTTTAACATTAAATGAATGCATACCGATAGGGGAATACCTTAGAAGCAACACACATAAACGAGAGAGACAAGTAGCAGACTTTGTTTTGTTGAGTCATGAGAGGTACTATAAGATGCAACACCTCTTACGCCCGCTAGCACCGGGTTGAACGGATCTTTTTTTAAAGTGAGTACATCAGGATTTGGGGCCTACTTTGTTTTAAAAATACGTAGCTGGAACATTAACAGTTTGTTATAAATACAGTGCAATAATTGAAATTTATAATTTACATCAAGTCTTAAAAGTCCATAGAGAAATCCCCAAGTTATAAAGAGCTGTCATGCTGAGCAAATCGGCGATATTCTACACATGACGCTCGCTTTGCAATACATTGCGGTTTATTTTACAGCCAAGTTTTACGTAGCTATCCCTGGCGCGTCACTACAGTTAGGAAATACCTTCTTCGGATCGTTATTTTAAATATCCAGGGTTATTTCTGTTGGTTTGTTATGGCTCATTTTCTTTTTTTATTGAATACACAAATTATGTATTTGAACAATTCTAAAAATAATAAGAATCTTGATGTACTTCCTTTAAAGAAACATAGATTGTTTTTGATGACCCCAAAATAACAGTAAGTAATAACACAAGTCAGGTAGACTGCTGCTTTCTGTCAATCTGACTGGAAATAACCAAGTATCATCTGTTAATGTGTCTTGGAAGAAAACAGGTTTTGTTTCTCCGGATGTTGACACGTACTTCCCTGTTGTCCAAAATAAGGCCCCACCTAGTATGTTGCACAGAAAAACAAAAATAACAACAACAACATCAGTAGCATTATTACACAATCGATTCTGCTCATTGTTAGTCACGTCCAAGTCAATCTATCCATTTTGGTTGCATAGTCAAAGGCAAGAACTAGTTACTTCAAATGTTGCATTGTGTTCATTGTCAAATTTGTTTGAGCTCTTACTATGCTTACCGAAATAGTGTTTAAACCTTGTAACAGATGATTCGAGTTTGCTCATCCTTGGACGCGAAAAAAGCATAAGACTTTCGTCAAAGTAAGTTATTGTATAAGCACTCTGGATGTCCTTTAGTTTGACATAATAAAAGGTTACAGATAGGGTTAGGTCACTCTGCAATGCACAGATGACAACTGTTTTAAGTGTCAAACGCATCTGAAGTGTCACCCCCACCCCACCCCCCGCACTCAAAAAATAATCATCACAGTAAGAGTGACAGTTGATATTGGCAACCTTCGGAAAAGTAATGTGAACCTCGGCATTATTTTCGTCATGTTGACAATATCCATTGTCACCCTCACAGGGATGCAATATATAATGTCGTAAATCAGTTGGGCAGCACTTACAAAGCTGAGCATTGAGCTAAAGGCTACAAGTTGATACCGCGGTGATACGTAATGAATGGTACACTGTACCTTAAACAAGATACACACATACATACTCGTTTTAATATAATAGTGTTGTTGTTTTCATATCACAAAACGTTTCTTTTACAATTTTGTATTGGACAAGTGGGCTAACGTTATCATATCACAGGAAAAAGATCTAGGTATGAAATTCATATGTTTTACATATGTGCCACGTATGTATTTTACATAATGTATTTCATATGAAAGTAACACAGATGGTATACATATGAAAATATGTTTTACTAAATAATATTAAAATTTAAATAGGTTGTTAAACCTCTACAATATTCTGCATTTCTTTTATAAATTATGAATGTAGTTTATGCATAATAGTTTCATATGCAATACACATGTACACATTTTATATGTGACACAGGTGTATATTTTAACATGTAAAATATATGTGGTACATATGTGCCACACTATGTAAACTTACATGTGTGGCACATATGTAAATAACATGATTTATATATGAAAGAAACATGCTAATAATAATAAAGAAACACATATATGGCACATGTCACAACATTTTTCCTATAAACATCTAGTGCTGTGCGACTCACCGATCCGTTGCTGTCTAATTCTTGTTAGCTCCTCATCTTTAATACGTATCGTGTTTGCATCTTTTTTATGTCCGTGGACAAACTTCTGGTAGGCCCTGAACTTCTGTTAATATTAATTTTAAATAATATATATAATTTTAATAAAGTAATTTATGAGCAATGTTACATGTTAGTGTACTAAAACACAGTAACAGCTTCTTGATATAGCAATAAGCACCCTAGAACTTGTTTCAAGACACATCTGTCCCTTTTGACACAATTGTTCAAGTCTATTCCACACGTGTAAGTACAGCTATGTTTTGATGTTTCAAATTGTGTCTAAGTATTAAGTATGTAACACTTGCAACACTGCAACAGAGGCATGATTTCGGATGGAGGGACATTTCCAATTGTTTATCTACTCATAAATCAAGACGAATATGTATGTAAATAACACTTTGATGCGAACATTTTTAAATGTTGCTACATTGGGTCTTATTATCATTTTTCCATATTAACCCGGCAATAGCTGAAACACACTTTCTAGTATGTGTACGTTATATTATATA
Organism: Cyrtodaria siliqua; assembly: GCA_037043455.1. NCBI lineage: Eukaryota > Metazoa > Mollusca > Bivalvia > Adapedonta > Hiatellidae > Cyrtodaria > Cyrtodaria siliqua. The sequence goes on along the minus strand of JAWPHD010005279.1, from coordinate 137,392 downwards.
CTCTATTTCTGACAATACATAATAATTCAGCTTGTAAGGCACCGAAGTAAGCTAACATCTGACAATATATATTTAACTAACTGTGACCTCGTGACATACGAAAACTAAGTGTGCATCTACTCATCCTTAACATCCTTAACTACGAAATGCACTACACATGGACATGAAATCCCAAAAAGTATGGAGGAAGTTATAATAAATTACTGCACATATCCCATGTTGCACCCTTGTAGAGGGACCCTTTATTCAGGCGGTCAACAGTCGTTTCATATCTTTATGTTGTGCCTCAAGTCCTTAAATAACCATTCCAAATTAGAACTAGAGGTTGTTTTAAGTGAAAACAAATGTCTCCCCAACTGGCGAAATGGCAATAGATCCGCCTAAAATCATTCAACTGGAACACGACGATGATATGCTCAACTAGGCTTGGTAATATAAAATCGGGAATTCAGGAATTTCATAATAAATTTGTTTTAGTTCCTGCAGATAAAGCTGCTAATAATGTAACTATTGTTTGACGCCTACATTACGTCAAGGTTTTATCTCTGGAACTAGGCAGCACCAATCCAGCTAATTCTACTGAGGATGATGTTGTTTCCTCACATATCACTCGATGCACTACTTTCTAGGCTGGTGTAAACGATAAACAAAATAAACTGACTACTATGTACTGGATTCCTAAATTACATACAAATCCGTATAAGAATGTGACCTGATAGTTGATAAAAGGGCTTACACAATACAGGCAATGACCAAATTGATGTTTTTGAAGGGGTTCATTACACATAGGTGGACAAATACATTCAAATTGTCGCACAGTTTGAGACAAATTATCCAATAAACGTTAACTTCTTGTCATACTGCCGTTAAAGATCACGTTAAACTATATTGTGATAAAACTTATGAAAACTCTGGGATTAATTTATTTTGGTCTATAAAATATTCAGGAGTCGTTCTTGATAAAATGTTCAATAAAGGTCAAGTTTCTTCAATAAGCACTTATGACTTCTCTACACTATATACAACCTTACCACATCACCTTAGTAAAGAAAGTTAATTTCTCTTGTAGCATGGTCGGTGACATTTCTTTTGATGAATGCAGAGCGTTAAATCGTTTAATTTAGGGTAACTAAAGGGGCGTGGCTTTACCGTGCTACAACTACCGGATATTGGAATTTAGAGTACGGTCACTATGACGTCACAGTGTATCTAAGTACACCATGCTACAAAAAAGATAGAGTCTGTCTCAGCTCGTTGGTTATTTTAACACCTCGATGGGCTACGCCCATCTCGGTGTTTAAATAAGCCAACTCGCTCAGACCAGACTCTATCTATTACTTATTCAAAAAACATTCGCCAGAGAAAATACTACAATTTTGGCATGTAATAATATTAAAGCGTTTTTTACTAACGGCAGTTTAGACAATTATACTATGTGGACTTGATATGAAGTTTGTGAAGCACTCATCTTCCTATTAGCTAATATTTTCGTCAGGTATGGAACCACCGTTTATAGACAAATTGGTATCCCTATGGGTACGAACTGTGCACCACTTGTCGCAGATTTGTTTTTATTTTGCAATGAAAGAGATTTCATATTGAGTCTTTCACCAGATACCCAGGCAGATATTATTGAAGCCTTTAATGACACCTCTCGGTATCTGGATGACATATTGAACATTGGCAACCCTTTCTTTCCAACTATGGTTAATACTATCTATCCTAAAGAACGTCAGCTTAACAAAGCTAATAAATCTGATAATAACGCTTCTTTTCTTGATTTAGATCTCTCGATTGAAAATGGTGAAATAATTCTATGACAAGAGAGATGATTTTAATTTTGACATTGTTAATTATTCCCACTTGGATGGGGATGTTCCCCGAGCAACTTTTTATGAATCATTTTACTTATCACCAGACTAAATGTGTTTGCGTTAAACTGATTCATATTGCATCATGCTGATTTACTTTGTTCTGTATCACTTCACAATTTTCGATGAATCGTTTAAGTTTTCATCGTACCGACTTGTATTTTATTGTATTGCATTAGTTTTTTTGTCAAATGGTTTGTCATTGCACTGAATGATTTCTATTTGCGTCGTATGGTTTGAAATTTTCACCGTATCATTTCACTTCGAACCGTATCAATTCACTTTGTAACGAATGAACAGAGTTTACATGTCGAATCAATATATACGTCGTCAAATGACTTTATGTTGAATCAAATGGTCTGTCATTGAATGGTTTGTACATATGCACATGTTGACGGTTATGGCTTGGGGGGTTTGATGTTTCCATGTGCTTTTGAGCCTGAGCCATCTGGCTGTAAACCATATGTACATGTTAACGTAATGAGCGGGTGGAGATGGTCCCCGAACCTAGACAGATAGGTCAGGAGCTGTAGACGCGTGTTTGGCCCGTCATCAATCTGAATGGAGGTGCATTACCTCATCACATTAAACGTCAATGGATGCCTATCATATCAACAAAGCTCACCGGTGGTAACTGATTTTCATCAATCAACATAGATGGCACCATAGTTCCTTCGTCAATTCTCACTGGAGAAATGTATCATCAGTTAATATTATTTAGTATCATCGCGCTGTTGAAATTCAAAGTGTTTATTTATAAGTGATAACATTTCGAGTGATAAAATAAGAAACATCAACAACATTTAAATTTCACGTCGTTTTTAGACAATATATCTTTAGACAGTGTATTCTATATTCTTCAACGTTATACGCGTTTATACAATGTTCGCTTTATTCAATCTATATATTCTCTTAGTTTTCTGATAATTGTGTATATAGTTGACATGTTTTATAAGTTGCATTATACATATGTAAATGCATTACTGACATTGATTATTTCCTGAGTTAGTTTCAATCACTCATCGCCATTTTATGACATTGTTTAGTTTTCATGTTTAATTGCAATATCTTCTCGTATAATTGTGTAATTTTAAATTGTCTGACATAAAGTCGAAACAATCAGAGTTTATCAACATATACATGTACATGTGCACAGGACAATGAAAGGATCGTATACATCAGCAAACCGATTCAGTGCTGTATACTGGACAACATATTTTGCGTAATGCGAAAATAATGTACTTAGTGAGTATCTTTTTAGACAATTAAAGACCCATCCTCATCGATAGGAATAGCACCGAGAAAATTATCTGAACCACTAGATCGTGACGCAAACGGTAATCAATACATATCTTGAGATGCATTCAGTTAGATGAACAATAACGAGACATGAGTGTGGACGACAAAGAAACGCCAGTTTGTATCGTTAACTTACCTCTCGTCCAATATCTTGAGTATCGTCGTACTGTTTTTTAATTTTTGTCACATCCGATTCGTATTGTTTATATCCACCAACTTTTAAATAGTGGCCTTTTGATACCTTTTGTTGTACAGTACTGTACAAGGTTTCAAGTAGTTTCCAAGATTTATCCGTTGATGCTTTACTGTCGTCTTTTTTGAATTGTTCATACTCTGAAAGAATTTGATTCTGAAACATACAAGGAAACCAAAGTAAAAATGTGCAGCACAAATCTAACACCTGCATACATGTGTACTATTTAACATTTTAGTTCCTTGATGTATTTTGTCATTGTTTTTAAAAGTGTTACACTGCAATATTCATGACCAATCAGAGACATATTAAATGGTATTAACGCACTAATTTGTTCAACATAAACAACAAAATGAATAAAATGAATAAAGACTAATACAGGTGATCCTTTGGGAGCAACAAACACCATTAAGAGAATAAAGCAGCAGACTCGGTTTTATTGAGTCTGTTCATTAGAATAGAAGAAGCAACACCTCTCACTCCCTCTAGCACCGGCTTAAGCGGTATTCTACTTCAAAGCCACCTATATTGGGCTCGCTGGTCCCAAAGGACCAGTTGAAATAACAATACTGATTCGTAGCATGGGGAGACTTTTTAAAGTTGAATGCATCGTGTTACCTATGACTATGTTTATTTACGAAGTTCCATGTGTATGTTTATTGTTGTTTTTGTCATTCAAGGTCATTAACAAACTGTTTTTTTATGTTTTTGACGGATGTTTATTTTCACAGTCGTACCGATTTGGATTATATTTTATTAAAATTCCACTTGATAACACTAATTAATACATGATCTTGTAAGATAGCAAGTGTTGCCTATATTTCAATGTTTACATGTTGCATCGCATGTTTATTAGTGATTTTGCCTTAAAGAACCGCTAAAATTGGAATAGATTTAAACATGTTTATCATATTTGTAAATAAATTATTTTTGCAAATTCATGTATGATGATTTGTACTGTTTTAATTGTTCTGTTTTAGTGGGGAAGCTTTTGGAACAATCTTTGACAGTAAATAAACATACTCTGGGAGCATCTCAGCAGTTCAGATCAGTTCAGTTCAGAAGATTAGTATTCAGTTGAAAGTTAAATTTTGAATTGGATGCTTTTACCAATATAAAATATATTTGTGAGAGGATTTACTTCTTATTGTGCTCGTTCATAATAATAGTGAAATTGGATATTTGGACTAAATTGAAAATATCGGAAATTAATTCGGACTGAAAGGACAATTAACATTTGGATTAAAGAGACATTTACTGTTTTTGATTAAAGAGACATTTGCTAATGTAATTTAAAGGAATATTGGATAAGTGTATTTGGACTTAATTCAAAAATTGAATATTAATGAAAAACTGGATGTGTGTATTCTGTAAATGAATATTTTATGTAAATAAAAGTATTCATTATATTTTTGTGTTGCTGGTTTTCATTCCTTTCTCGTTACATTTAAAACTTGTAACACAAGATACATAGTTAATATTTACGAAACCACAGGCGTGTCCATTACACAGTGCAAGTTATAAAACCTTCACGTTTTAATATTATTAAAAATGAATATGTAATTAATTGATTCCAATGCAAATCATGATTAAAACAAATACATTTTTAGCTGATAGTAATTTAAATGTTAAGTAGTTTTCTGAAACCAGAAATCTATTATTATACTGTACATTATGGGCGTACAGGTTGTAAAAGTAAATCATTTGAGAATATTACAAATATGCAAGTATATTGTTCAAGTGTTTAACGCTGATACTTCTTGGATAACTAATAATATCCAACGCCAATCAGGACAAGAAAACGTGCCTATAAAAAGTCAAACAAACTAAATCCACCGGAAACAAATTCAAATTATATCGTAATAACATTATTTCAGAAATTCGTGTCTTCAAATAATTATGCCTTGATAATATTGCAAACAAATTAACTACTACAAATTCTTCCAAATACATTCAAGGATTGGTGGAAAACTCTCAAAACACATATAAAAACCTAACGAAAAGTTATCCTTACTTCCTCTCAACAATAATGTTTACAGATGATGATGAAAAGGCAAACTGAATGGTTTTTTTTCCAAAATCAAACTTTAATGAACGACAATGTTACCGACCCTCCAAACATACAACAAGTCATGACATATTTTACATTTGATACATTTACGTTGCTACCTGATGATCTTCACAAGGTCCTTCTATCATTACCTTCTGGGAAAGCAGCTGGCCAGATAAAATAAACAATCGAATTTTGCATGAACTTACTAACGAGATTTCTATATCATTTATGCATTATTTTTAATAGATCCGTTAGTTTAGTCCTTTTCCCAGACACTTGAAAAGGGGCGTTTGTATGACTTTGTGCATTAATTAAAACAGGTGATCCGTCACAAGTAAATAATTATAGGCATTGTTTGCTTGTGAGTACCATTGACACAGTTTTCAAAAGACTCCATTTCAATCATATTTTCAATTTCTTAATTCATTACGTGGACGCCGCTTTATCTTTAAGATCCCAAGGTCGCATCTTGGCTTATATGGCGAAACGGTGTACCTTGGAGTCTTCATTTTAATCTTCTTAATCTGCCTTCAGTGATCCCAACCTTTGATTTTATTGAAATATATTTGATTTAAAATGCATAATGTATCGTTTGTATATTTTTGAAGGGTTTACATATGTGTTTAAAACGTACAAATATCCATTAGTACGAACGCAGCTCCTGACCGAAACATAAGACACGCCTTCTTTTTGACGTCATAATTTGTTCATCCCAAAACCCGCGACATTGTTCAGTTCTTCGTTCACTGTTTAGCGTGCTAAATTAGAGTAGATTATTAGCCGGAATATCTTACATTATCTTACATTGTTCATGCTTATGATGGAGCGGGTCGTTGGAATAGGGCCCGTGTCATCAAATTCTAAGATCGCTTTCATTACAATAACAAGGATAAGAAAACAGAAAGAGACAAGACGAGATAGTGTTATAGCACACGCATGTACATATATATAACACTTATCTCTCTTTATATATATATCCGTTGAAATGAAAGCATGTGGTTTAGACGTAGCGCATTCTAAATTGGTTAAGTGGTGGAGGGCCTATAATCCTTAAATAACACACCATTACATTTGGTTTAATTTGTCAAATGGATACAAACGTATGCTCAACGTGTCTGCAACATGCGTATTTACATGTGAGAATTTGTAGAAGCAAGCAGATTTCAAGTCCAAATGAGATTGGGTTAATCAAACCGGCGTGATTCTTTTGATGATTCATACCATTTCAAGAGTCCAAGTGTGTCTTTAAAAAATGCATTATAGGCTAGGCGATAAATGTTAAAGGGACACACGGCTATCTTGATTTAGAAAAAAAACTCACGGCGTTACGGTAATTTGTCTACATAACTTTCATTTGTTCAATCATTAATATTAATTATACGAATAGTATAAAGAACATTGTTTTTGCATATTAGTAACTGTTGATAATATTGCACCAATAATATAATTATGTGAACTTATGGTAAGATAAGATAAAAAAAAATGAAAACTCAAAACTATATTATTTATTATTTTAATTACATGCATATGCTGGGATATTAATTGTCATATAAAGCAATGGTATATGCAAGCAGCGTTAAAATGATACTGGATAAATAAATTGAGACGCTAATTTCAATGCTTGATAAACATTTCAAGATTTCCGTGTGTTTCTTTAATATAATTATATATAAACATCTAACCGGGCGATATACCAGTTTGACACGTCCATAGGCTTGACATGTAAACGATCAAAGGAATGTGTTGCGTCATAATTGTGGTAAACATTTGCACAAATGTGAACAATTGAGGCAAGTATCTACGTGACAGGCGGCATCTTCAAAGATCGCGATAAGTGTCATTGATCGGTAGCGCGTGGCTTGAGTAGACCCTGTATTTGTCTCTACAAATTGGACATAGACTATGTACACGATTAAACAGTAATATAAACATAAATCATTGGTCTACACTTGTGTCTTTTATATAACAGCGATGAACGCGCTTTCGACGACTAGGGGGACCCAGTTTGTTAAAAAGCTTGAAAAGATACTGTTGTAATATATATTGGCTATCATTTTAAAATGTACACGTTTACCGATTGTTTTGTTAATGGTTTTAGCTTATATCACAGGCATATTAATAGTTATAATGTCTGTGTTTATTGATTAATTATAAACCATTACCACTCAGTACTGTGAAACAGTTTGCGGTTCGCATTTAATTTTAATCAATTTAGTATAATCTACTGAAGCTGTAATATACCACCCAGATGATGTGATCATTCTATAATATATGTCGTTTTAACGTAATGTATAGTGTTAAGACATCTTAAGATAACGACTTGGTCGCTGTATATATTATTATGTATGTTTAGATAATGAAAACATATTCTTTGTCAATGCTAATTAAGGTGTAATAACAAAACGATGTATAGATATAAATTAAAACGGCAGGACAATATACAAAGGTAGTTGTTGACATGTACACGTCGACATATATCTTTATTTTACGGAAGATGTAATAAATTGAATGACCATAACCGTTTTTGTCTCGCCCACGATAGTGGGTAGCGAGACATAACAGTCACTCTATTTCTTGAAACTTTGTCAAATGCTTTGTTGAGTACATCATCACGCCAAAATTACCAAAGTCTAGTCATATTTTGCGTTATTTTCATGTATACATGTGATTGCCTCATTTTCTTTATTTAATATTTGGTCATATGTATTGTTGGCATTGGTGGACATCACTGAACGACACAAATTACCACGGTCAATGTCATATTTGTCTTATTGTCCCCAAACTTAACCTTGGTTAGGTAACTTAACCTCAGTTAACTGTATACATGTGATTGCCTCATGTTCTTTGTTTGATACTTGGTCATATGTATTGTTGGCATTGGTGGACATCACTGAACGAACAAAATACCAAGGTTAAGGTCATATTTTGCATTATTTTCCCTAAACTTATCCTTGGTTAGGTAACTTAACCTCAGTTAACTTTATGTGATTGTCTCACTTTATGTCTTTGACATATGTTTTGTTGGCATAGGGAAAACCTTGAAACGTGTTCTTCTCGAAAAACTCAAGGCACAGAGCTTTCATATATAACCTGTATTATCAACTTATCGTTCACTACCAAGTTCGTTCAAATGATGACCCGGGGTCAAATTCGGCCCAGGAGTCACAGTTTTATATAATGTTGTATAAGAAAATCTTAAAAAAATCTTCTTCTCTGAAACTACATGAGCTGGAGGTTTAATATTACGCATTACCCATTAGTCCTCTACCAAGTTGTAAATGGCGACCATGACGTTAAATTTGACCACGCCCCAGCGATCACTTGTTTTACATAGACTTATATAGATACAAAATGAAAACATCTTCTCCTCTGAGGACACAAGGTATAGAGATCTCATATATTGCATGTAGTATAAGAGGTAAAGCTAGAGATCTAATATTGTGCATGTACCATAAGCTTATTACCCTCTATCAATTTTGTTCAAATCATGACCATGGGGTCAAATTTGGCACTACCGCAGAGGTCACATGTTTTACACAAACTTGTATAGGGAAACACTTTAAAAGAGTTAACTTACTTCTCTGAAACCGCAGTTATACACTTACTGAGCATAAAGAGAGGGATACATCCATCCAACCGGTATCGGCCCAGGGTCCGTCCCCACTAGGGACATGTAGCACAAAGGTCTTAACTTGGAAAACGTTGAGCTCTCCACCATATAACAATATATATATGTTATAAGCAATGTGAGAATATAGACGATTCCGGAACTGCTCTGCGCAAAGTAAGAATTATTAAAATGCCCGACGATTCCGGAATTGTGCAGGACTATTCCGGAACTGCGCAAGGGGTTAATCGATATAAAACATGCACCATGTGTCGGCGCAATTTGAGAATATTTTGCGCAAAGTACGAATTTGTGTTGGGATTTGAAAAGGAATATAGTGTTTGAAACCTATTTATTTCTATTTACTTATGCTTAATTGTTTAATCCGTCTGTTATAAAAGATAAAATGTATAAAGAAAAATCATAATTTGGTTTGGTATATAAATAACATGAACTTAATTATTGAGAAAACAAGCTGAAGGCCTCAAACAATAAAGCGCGGATTTATATTACTGAAATAAGGAGATACAATATGGCTAAGAAAATATAAACAAGTGAAGCACAGTCGTGCAAACGACGGATTGCGAATTCACCGTGTTAACTGAACATGTGTACCAAGTTTCAAAGCTTTCCGGCAATTCGTTTTCGAGAAATGAGGAAAAACAAAAACTTTAACCAAAAACGTTTACCAAACACCAAAACGCGTAGAAGGACATACGGACGGACAGAAGATAGACGAAAACCGCCAAACCATAAGCCTGGATTTTCTACGCGATCCGGCTAAAAATAAAAAAAGAAACGTGGCACAGACAATAAATTTATAATAACTGATCAAATTGGGCATTCCATATATATTTTAGAGATTTCCTATGATCACTTTATACAAACATGGGACCCCTGTTTGTTGCCATATACCTTCGTATATACTGGTATCTACAAATGAAGTCAAATATTGAACATCTGTCAAATAACAAACACGCCAATTACTCAATAAATGCGTCAGGTGTTAAAGCTACAACTACTACTACTAATTGCATTTGCCTGTTTTAATCATATGTATTAAAGCATTATACTCATAAGATATACACATATATTAAATGTCAAATTGTCTTATTGTTCAGAACATCTGTCGTCTGCCAAATGTACTAAAGAAGGATAAAGATATCGGACAGGGAAAGCAGCATTTACATTTACAAAATCATTTACACAGACAGTTGAGAACAAATTACCAGTTTATGGTATTGCTATTAATGACATTTGAATATTTGAATGATACTTTAAAAATAGTGGATATTAATATAAATTAAATGAGGAGATAAGCACACGTTGCATCATGCGCATACTTACAATTTAAACATACGTTATTGCTTTTATTTTACACACAAGCAAAATGTTTGAGCCACAAGTTCTTCCAGCATTATTAACGAAGGCCTTTGCCATCAGTATTACAATTAACCACTAGAACCAAAATATCCCTAATGTATGCTAATTCCTACTGTGAACACGGACGATTCCGGAATTGAACCGCGCATTTTGAGAATTCCGATAATGCCGCGCGTTTTAAAAATTCTTACTTTGCGCAGAGCAATTTTTAATTGACCATCTTCTCATATACACTCACTGGGCATGAACAGGCGGATACAACCATCGCACCAGCATTGTCCCCGCGTCCATCCCAACCCCTTCTGACATAGTACACACCCCTTGGGACATAGTACCTGTGTCATAACGTGGAACAAATTGAGATCACACCAAATACACCTTAACGCGGGTGCAGTAATTTGTGATATTGCACCATCGACTGCGTGATCTCATTCTGTTATGAATTATAAGCTTTTTTTTAAACAGTTTCCATCTTTGCGAAGATAATCAGATGAGCTATTCAGTGCCATTTTAGGTACATTAAAGCTTCCATAATAATCCGTGAACTCCGATGATAGTTTATAATTAGTAAACGCCGCTCACAAAATGATTGAGGCTTCCTTCTTTTTAACTACATGTTTTAATTCAGTTTGTAATATAAATACCGAGACAATTATCGATATTTTAGTAGACTTGAAAATAGATCGATAAGCACCGCCCACAAATTACCTGTATCGATAAAACTATAATAAGCTCCGCCAACGGCTAATCTGTACTTGCTTAAACGAAATTAGCCCTGTCCACGTAATGTAATTATATCAACTATTAGCCAACTCACTTACATGTACAACTCCTTTTGTCCTACAACTGACGCCGGAAAGGAAGTCCGAGTATTATTATTTGAGATATGTAGAGCATTTGATATATGTTGGCTAAACTCTGGGCTGTAGGTATGTCTGATCATATTATTAAACTTCATGCTGACTGTCTTAGTAATAGACGTCAGCGTGTGGTTATTCCCGGACAAAAGGATCGCCGGTGTTCCACAAGGTTTTGGTCCCTTCTCTTCTTGTATGTATTAATGACATTGTTTCTAATATTAATTCAAACATCCGCTCGCTTATATGCCGGCGATTCACATTTGCACCTTATTAATGACAAGGATAGTGATATCATAATTAACTTAATCAAGACATCCACAAAATAGCTAAATGGGGGGATAAATGGCTCGTTACGTTCACAAATTATACAACTAAATCCATGTTAATATCTCGCAAACAAAACCGACCGTATCTTCTACCCCTTTTATCAAATCAACAAATATCCCACAAACACCTTGGTATCAATTTCTCGAACGAATGTTCAAGGGCATTAATAAATTGAATACGTAAACGAAATGGCTTGGAAATGCATAAATAGTTTTCGCAAAGCTCAAATTTCAGCATAACTGGGAATCTTTAGAAATTAGTTATACATCTTGTATCATACCTCTATTAGAATGTGTTGACTTCATCTGAGACAAGTGTACTAATAATGAAAAACAAGACCTTCATAAAATCAAAAAACGAAATGCAAGGATAGTCATATGGGGAACACGATTGATATTTCTCCGAGATGTTTACAACGATGTTGGTTGGAAACACTTTTGACTCGAATATATAAACACAAACGTATACTTTTTTTATAAAATGGTCAATTGTGCCACTCTTCCATATCTTACATCATTAGTGCCCACCAACCCGCTCCCGTCACCCACCCACCAAGGCCCGATGGTCAATGCAGCATCAAACTATTGTATAAGTTCCATTTTCTCGTATACATTTATATTCCACAACTTTATTGCCTTCTGTTATTCGAGAATGCAACAATATACCTTTTGATACACGTTACTACAGCTTTTTTATTACCTTTAAGCTACACCTAATCACGAAAAAAGTTATACTCTTAAATATTATTCCACGAGAAACAGAACAGCAAAGATACCCCACGCACGCTTACGAACATATTGTAGTCATTGAATAAAAACATATTCAATAACAAATATTGTCGAATCTACTCTTTGTAGACGTGAAATAATTGAAAGCACTTGCCATTTTATTTTCGAATGCCCATTATATGATAATTCATGTGCTATGATATTACAGAAACTGAATCCTCTTTGTTCTGTTTCCTTACACGATGTACTATCTTGCGAATGCAGACTTACACAAAATGTTAAATCAGATATATTTAAAACGGTCCAGAAAATTATATTGTCTAGTAAACGGTTTTAGGTCATATAGGGAGCTATAGGTCAGTCATTGTGTCATTGGTGTGCTTCTAAATGCCCAAGTCTAAACGGCTATATCTTCCGTTGGTATCCCGTTTTTCTGGGGTTTTCTTTGCTACCTGTCTCGACTTTTCTTTATTCATACCCATATGTATTTCGTTTTTCTTCGTTTCTTTCTTCTCGAATGTAAATCGAATAATTTATTTTGTTTCTTAAAATGTTACCATTATTTTTGTCTTTGCTTTTGTTACTTCATGTATTAGTTTTATCGATTAATTTATGCATATTTACATTTCAAGCTAACCGCTATCTTATCCTTACCATATTCAACACCAGTAGATACGATTAGTATAAGAGTTAATCGTTCATTCTGATCCTTTTTTTTTTATGTACAACTATGCACAACTATTGTGTATTGTTGTATCTATTTGAAATAAAACACCTTTAAACCAGGTATTTAGCTTAAACATTATCCAGAAACAGCCGTAACTGTAAACTCTTTATTTGCTTTCCCAAAGTATATTACATGAGTTATGATCAGAGCCTCAATATCATTAAATTGCAATAATTTCTTTCTAATCAGAATCCTTTTATTATATAGTGCTAACAGATAAAATATATACATGTATAATGTAGAAGTAATTACCTTCAAGTCTGCCTTAAAGCTGCCCTCAGTGTCATGTTTCGCAAGTTCCTTAAACACGTCATTTGCCTGCTTTAGGTATCGAGCGTGTACTGCTCTTAAAGTCTCATCGTTAGCATATGGTAGCTGATCTTGTTCGCTTTGTATTCCCCTATGATATGTTGAACACGCTTCAGAAACTGCGTTTTCGTTTTGCACTGAACGGAAGTAGAAATAAAGATAGTGTTAATAAAATAATGGACACAGTTTATGTATCATGTTTATATACATTTGAAAAAAAAAACGCCTAACTAATGGCTTTTAATTATATTAGTATATATGTATACTAGTATAAATGACAATTCTTGCAGTTTTTTACTTTGAACATGTATGAACATATATTTTTAAAAGTTAGTACATTGTTGGAATTGTTTTTTCTAAACATGTTCTAAACCTGGAAAAATAATAGGTATCGGGACTTGCCAGCTCACCTGATCCAAATGCTCAACGTGAGCTATTTTGACCGCCTTTCGTCCATCGTCCGTCCGTCGTCGTCGTCCATTTTGACCAAATTTCACATGAATGATACTGAGGTCAAATCATTTCAAATTATACAAATTAGGTCAATACGACATCCAAGATATCGTCGTCGTCCGTTAGCTCTTGGATAAACAACTTTTCCTTAAACAATTTTGACTAAATTTCACATGAATGATACTGAGGTCAAATCATTTCAAATTATACAATATAGGTGAATGCGACATTTAAGATGGCCGCCATTACCATATATGGTCAAAACCTTAAAAAATCTTCTCAAGAACCGCTGAACAGATTTTGACGTTTTTTTTATTTATAAATGATCGCCAAATCCTAGTCCACAAAAGTTATACCAACAAAGTTCCAAGGGTCAAAAATGGCTCTGCCCTGTGGTTCCAAAGTTTGTATATGGAGACTGTGCATGTTTTACATAGACTTATATAGGGCATTTGTAAACGACATCTCCTCAGAAACCGCTGGACCAATTTTGACCAAATTTCACATGGACAATACTGATGTCAATGCCTTCAAAAGTTGTATAAGAGCAATAAGCTTGTCTTTGATAAGGTGCTGTGGTAAGGTTGTATATAGTGTAGAGAAGTTATAAGTACTTATAATAGATGAAACTTGACGTTTATTGCAAATGTTATCAAGAACGTCTCCTGAATTTTTGACAAACAAAAATAAATTAATCCCAGAGGTTTCATAAGCTCTAGCATAATATTGTTTAACGTGATCTTTAACGGCAGTAAGACAAGAAGTTAAACATGTGGAGATGTGTGTGGTAGTGCAGGCACTATAATTCGAAATAAAGCGGGCTTTATACGGATTTGTATGTAATTTAGGAATCCAGTATATAGTTGGCAGTTTGTTCTGCTTTTCGTCTACCCCATAAAGTAGCGCACCGAGTGATATGTGTGGAAACAACATCATCCTCAGTAGTTTGAACCGGAGTATACGAATTAGTGCTACCAAGTTCCAGAGATAAAACATTGACGTAATGTAGGCTTCAAACAATAATTACAATATTAGTTACTTTATTAGCAGGAACAATATCAAATGTATAATGAAATTATTGAATTCCCGAATTTAATTTCCGAAACGCAAACCTAGGTCTCGGAGGAAATACATAGGGGTTAGCGTTATAAAAGATGATACGTGTATCTATAATGTTAAGAAATAATTATATATTGCGAATATAACAAGAGCTAGGGTCCACATGTTTTCTACGACACCATTTTATACTAAATCGCTTACACAGGAGTATGAGAGTGGACCTCTGGAAACGGCCGAACACGATAAATACAAAATACTGCAGTCTCGTTTGATTGAACATGAACAAGTTATGTTGATATCCATTATGTATCCATTATGTTTACATAATGTTATGGCCAATACGTTACAAAACACCAGTTAAAAACAACTTCATGACCATGCATACTCACACGTAATTGGCATTCATTTACACAACACCAGTTACACACGGTATCAGCGCAAATTGATTCTCGACGAAAACCGATCACGGTTACGCGACGATAGTGGTATCGGTTGCGCCACGAATAGTCAATGATTATCATTGATATATGTTAACCAACGTAGGGTTTGAATTAAAATGGTAACTAGTTTGTATTTTAGCTAGTTTTCATTCCGAAATATTTCATTAATCGATAATATATAATATAGATATAAAAATCGAACAGGAAAAGTAGCAATCAAGGACGACAGTCAACCACTAACACACACAGAAACAAAGAACAATTTTAAAGATGAATAAAATGTCAAATAAAACATCACAAACACAAAAGGGTTGACAATAGGGCTACCGCATTGGAACGGTCAGTGGCAAAAAAGACCGCTGTGGGGTTATACCAGGTTCTAGGGTGCACCAATTCTCACACGTACCCTACTGTCATCCCAATAAAACGAGAGAGTGTAAATAAAGAAATCCCCGCCATGAACTATTCTCTAACCAGCAAGGCAGCATTAATAGGCAATATAAGTGAAACACACTGATGCTCGTGTATATATAAATACAAAAAAAAACAATAGCTGAGAAAGCCACAAAGAAGGTACTCAATGACATGGCAGAAGCCAGAGCAATAAGATAACAAACAACAGTGTTTCTATGCGGAGCCTTTTCAATACATCATCGCCTATTATGGTTTTTGCTGCGGGGAGCAAACTCCCCGCTGCAATGTTAACAGAATGGTATACCAAAAGTTGAAGGCTGGCCAGATTTCTGAGCTAAAAATAGCTCTAATAACTAAAATTAGCACAAGTGGCAGCCGAACAGCATTCAAATTATATGCCTCCGCGTATATAAATAGTGCCTCCGGATTTGCATGAACTGAATGTAATGAGAAGAACTGACTTAAACTAAGACGACCTCTGTATGTAATAGGAAAACAACAATATTCCAAATGACAATATATCAATTGTGTCTACAGAAATTACCTTGTTTAACCTAATAAAATAGTTGATCATATTGGGGTAAAAAGTTCTGGTTACGGCATTGTTTTATTTGATTTTGCTTCAGATAGAACGTGAAAACAACATGGTTATTGCTTTATTATGTATAATTGTATATAGTAACAACTATTTCGAAAGTTTTTTAGTGATTCACGATGTCAGTGAATTATTATTAATGATAATACGAAATGAAGAAACATGTTTAGACACCACTGGATTGTTATTGTGTTGGAATATAGCATATATAGAAATATTGTTATCGTTATATCTTCTGTAATTAAGATCGGATTCGATCAACGTTTTCATAGATTGTAGAGTTCAGAGTCTAGTTGAGCAAGAACAGGAAGGTAGAGGGGCAATCTGAACGCTATACCAATTGATAAGATGCAAAAGTGGCAAGAACAACTTGCGTCGCGCGCTATTTCCCCCCATTTCTATTCATTTTTCATGCACGTTGTTACTCATGGCATATTCATCTCATTCAGATTTTGTCCGTTACACAAACCCCGCCGCATTCAGTACTTTCAGTGCTTCGATTAATTTAGACTTTTGACTGTTACCTGTGATACGCAAGCTTCATAGCCTCTGCTCCAAGCTAAATTCCATTTTGTTTTTTTTCGCCCATTGTTTTCTCGTTTGGGGCAACGCGTTTTGTTAGAAACTGGGACCATACGCCGTTGGCCATGGAATGGTGTGAAAATACCGCATTGAAGGTTCCATGTCCATCGTCATATTCATACCATCTTCGGGATGGCTAAAATATCTGTACTATTGGCATTTTAAATATTGAGTTCTGCTCAACCCGGTGCTAGAGGGCGTGAACGGTAGCAAGCAGTTTCCACTACCGTTCATGAACTCAATCAAACCGAGACTGTAATATTTTTAGGTATTTATCGTGTTCAACGATATCCAAATTTCCTCTTTCATACTTTGTTAGTAAAATTATGTCTCGTTGCAGTCAATATGATTTGTCTCATGAACCTTCAAAGGAGAGTGTATGAATATTCTCCAAATTTAGACTGTTGAGGAGGGAAAATAATCTGACAAATAGACGTGTTGTGTGGCGTTTAGATCATTTAAATAATAACGAAACTAAGTTTGTTGTATTAATGTATATAAAGGGATAACATAACAAAACCTTTTATTAAATAGGTCGAAGTAGTTCATGCTAGCATGCATGTATACAACTAAAAGGTGTTTAAAAAAAGTATGATAGGAGAAATCTGGAAATCGTCGAACATGATAAATACAAAATATAGTGCAGACTCGGTTTGAGACTATTCGTGAACGGTATTGAAAAGTGCTTGCTGTCGTTCACGCCCTCTAACCCCGGGTTGAGCAGAACTGATTATTTAAAAAGTCAATAGTAAAGACATGTAAAAATGAGATATAGGGTCCTATAGAAACCACAGCGTCCGAACGCAATGGCATCGTAGGTCCGCACTGTACTGCAAACTACAATGAAAGAGACAAAAAGCAACAGAAATGGTGGTGAATACAGGCCATCCCGAAGAAGGTATGCTATGACATTGAAAATGGAACCGTGAACGAGATATCTTCACAACATTCCATGGCCAGCTGCGTATTCAACATATAAATGATCGGACGTCTTTCTATGGTGAATGTGTATATAGGTATCGGAGGTTATAATCATGTAATGTGAATCCTCTGTCTTATCAATATGCGCTATGGTTGTAGCTATTTGACGGAAAAGCTCGAAGATATCCGACGCGTTCAAGAGTAAGGCCTGAAGTATCACCCTGTTTGCGAAAACAATATCTTTAGGTTGACTAGGTGGCAGAGTGGACTAAGGCGTCTGCTATTGGGCGAGGCGCTGTGTCGAGGTTGGTGTCCAGGTCTGTGGGTTCAAATCCTTTGGTAAGTGGTTGGTTTACAATGTTCTCCACAGTGTATGCCAACGATTGCCTTACACAAGAATGAATGTAATATTGTATAACATATCCAATTGATATAAACTCATCTAGATTCTCTTCCAAAGGTGCATATATGACAAGTGTTTCGTTAATACCTTACTAACATCAGTACTGAAGATACATCAACTTCTATTCAAACGGTGTAGTATTACGCAGAGAGTGTTGCATTAATAATACCGATAAATAAAGTTTTGTTTTTTAGTGTGTACTTTTGTTTTGCCAATAACGCCGACAATAATAGTTGCCGGCGATATATGCCGAAGAGAACCTCATGGGGGTAATGTATTACCCAAAATGTATCATCAGTGCTCTTAATATGAATATGTACGTCCAATTGTTACGTGAAAACGCATACGACGTGATCTTACCTTTGATACAAAATAGGAGAAAGAGAGAGAGAGAGAAATGAAAATAAGAAAGAAAGACAAAAAGAACAAAGAACAACATACAAACATACTTGCCTGCCTGCCTGCACATTTATACATATATACATGCATACATACATACATACATACATACATACAGAAAGAAAGAAAGAAAGAAAGAAAGAAAGAAAGAAAGAAAGAAAGAAAGAAAGAAAGAAAGAAAGAAAGGAAGGAAGAAAGAAAGAAAGAATGAAAGAAAGAAAGAAAGAAAGAAAGAAAGAAAGAAAGATATGTATGTAGAGAGAGATAGATAGATGCATTTTTGAGAGGAACATTTCGTAGAAGTATTTGAAGTGATGATTTGTGTTGTAACTATGAACTATTTGAAAACACACTTGAGTTGTAAAACATTACAAGTTAAAGGATATTTTACTACGAGATGTAGCTTACTCAATTTTAGTTTGTAATTCAGAAAATCAGGACAAAAGAGAATAGACACAGTCTGATTCTAAGAAAAGTCCAAGCTTCTAGCATTGTAACCAAATCAGCTACTAATTTATGCCCCTACAGTTCCAAATGTATTTTGCATGCTTTTAAGCATGTTATTTGAAGTTCAGAAAGTGCAAACCTATGGGTATCTTTGAGAATGCAATAACATAAAACCACAGTTGTTTTAAACATGAGAATGTAGCTTAATCGTATTCTTAATAACAAATACATGTTTGACCGTGCGAATTCACGCCCGTTTCTTGTTTATTGTTTCCTTATAGAAAGTAAGACTTATATGGTATAATTTTAAAACTGTGATAATATAATTATTATCATGAATAATGTATGCTGGTTTGAATGAAAATAATTAAAACCAAATACGTGTAACAGTATATAAAAGTAGGTATAAAAGTCGAACAGGAAAACTAATGTAGATTTCAGAGAATACAGTCCACTAAACATATGCATTAAAACAAACAACAATTATAATGTGTATGTGACATCACAAGCACAAACGGGTTGACAATAGGACTACCGCCTTGAAACGGACAGTGACAAAATGGCCGCTAGGTGTTCAAAATAAGTATAAAAGTCGAACAGGAAAAACAGCTTTCACAGAACACAGTAAACCCCAAAAACACACAAAAAGACAAACATGATTCATGGCAATAGCAGCAATGAAGAATAAAAGCATATGACGTCACAAACACAAAAAGGGGTGACAATAGGGCTACCGCCTTGGAACGGTCAGTGGCAAAAAAGGCCGCTTTGTGGTTTAAACGAGGTTCAAGGGTGCACCAAACCTCACACTCTCTAATCAACAAGGCTGCATTAATAGGCAATATCAGTAAAACACAAAGATGCTCTTGTATATATAAATACAAAACGCAATAGCCTAGAAAGCCACAAAGAAGGTACTCAATGACTTGGCAGAAACCAGAGCAACAAGATAATAAACCATTGAGGGCACGACAAGACAAAATTGCAGACAAACATGAAACGTCAATCAAGTTCCAGGGATCACCAAACATCGCTCTTACCCTAATGTCATGCCAAAAGAACGATAAAAACGGAATAAATAAATTAATTAATTAAACAATTAATAAATTGTTATATTCAATAAATACAAATCAATATTAAAAGGCAATATAAATATAATACATTGATGATCCTGTATATTTGAATATACAAATACAAACGCATAGACAGCCAACTGCAAATACTTAATGACTTGGCAGGAGCCAGAACAAGTAGACAACAAAACATTAAATGTACGACAATAACAGATTTAAGACAAACTTCAAACGCTACCGTCCTTTGAGGAGTTAGGTAGACGTCATCATTGTTTCCTCAATCTGTCCAGTCCTCGCACAATCAAAGAGAAACGCATAGTGGCGAACTGTAAATGGGTCAACCACTAAATATGCATTGCGTTGGAAAATGATAGGGTAAAATACTGTTTTATAAACGTTTTAACAAGTTCAATAAATAGTGTATTAAAGTTCATGTGGAGTTTATTTGTGTGTTGTTTTCATAAATATATCACGGAAAATGTTGTTTTAGGTCACTGAAAACCCGTTCATATTCTGTGTATGATATGCAGATTTAATATACGCATATCCCCAGAATAAAATAAAATAATGGGAGTTGTATTCGTTAATAAACAAGTGGTCTAACGTGTTTTTAAACAGTTATTATGACTCTCATACATAATACATATGTATTTGGTTTCGTCTACTCACCACTCCTCATTCTTTCAAGTTCTAGTCTGGTTAATTCTGCATCTTCATTACGAATCATTGTATCTTGCATGCGGAGTCTCTTGACATATGACTGGTACGCTCGAATTTTCTAATCACAATTAAATGTACTCAACATATGACTTCATAATATGTTACATATAATGAGGGTGAAGTTAAACAGCGTGGATATCGTTTTTATGTTATATTATAGTTATGTTTAGTAATAATTACGTTATAATTTTCAATGAACCTCAATGTTCAGTATGTAATTACACTAGATGAGCATAATAACTAAATAAAATAAGATGTGTTTAATTTTAATAAAACACCTTCAAAAATAATACAAATAACGCTCTAGATAAATGCATAGTTTAGATGAATCGTTAATATACCAATATATTCATCAACAAACCTCCCGTCCAAGATTCTGAGTTTCGTCGTACGTATTTTTAATTTGGTTAACATCTCCTATGTATTCGTTATGTCCACCTGGTCTTAAGTAATGTTTATCTGCTATCTTGTGGTTTACATCCTCGTAAAGAGTATCAAGTGCACGCTTAGATATGTCCTTCGATGCTTGACTATCTTCTTTTTTTATTCGTTCATACTCGGTATCAACCTGTTTCTAAAACGTATACAGAAGCTTGATATAAGCAGTGCAACACAAACAATTGACAGTGCTTATTATATATGGAACCTATTTTATTATACTGTTTTGCCATTGTTATTTACAACTGTTAGTCTGCCATATTCAGTATTAACGAGAATGAATATAAATATAAACTGAAATACGATGATGACGATAGCTGAAGGTTACAAACAAGTATCGTTGTACACTGTTTTGTTTCAAGTTACTAATATTGCTTGCACTAAACAACATCACCAAGCAGATAGACTAAAATGGATTAATAACACTCATATTGTGAAAAAACTTTATTTTACTACTGCTTGGTTAATGATTATTTTCTTAAAAAGGTCGAATATACAAGAAATATAAAAAGATCGGACAGGGAAAGCAGCATTCAAGGAGGACAGTCAACCACAAAACACAGAAACAAACACGTAAACAGACAAACAAGAAGGCAAACGTAATAATAAATGCAAACGACATCACAAACACAAAAGGGTTGACAATAGGGCTACCGCCTTGGAACGGTCTGTGGCAAAGTAGGACACTGGGGGTTTAAACCGGTTCTAGGGTGCACCACACCTCACACTTACCCTACTGTCATCCCAATACAACGGGACATTGTAAATAAAAAAAATCCGTCATGAACGTTAATACTCGGAACACGTAATGTAGTATGGTTTTATTATAAATTACTGGGGTTTAATTTGTAAATTACACTGAGTATTATCAAATTATAGAACAAAATATACCGTGAAAACGTCGTTTTCATCGTCGTTTACGGCAATATCCTTAAACACCTTCTCTGCGCATTCAACGTTTGTACAGTGAGCATTATTCAAAGCTTCACCATCCGGATATGGTGGTAGTGCTTCTCTTTGCATTCCTTGTAGATATGTGTCAACTGCTGCAGCAACGGCTCGATTGTTCTCACTCTTGATAACACGCTCGGTCGCTGATTCCATACATGGAATGTGTCCTGAGTTGATTGCCTTGATGTTATCTTTTACCAGTTCCAAGAAAGCTGCAGTTGATTAAAATTATGCGTATTTTACAATTTATTGATATAAATAAATACGGATTATATTAATATGTTGAATTGCTGTTTATTAGTCAATCTCTTCACTATTTCATCGATCTCTTAATTAAAATCTGCTTGATGTTATGTTTTAGATTACATTTTTATTTTATTTTAATTGATGGTCCAGCAAACAATAAATGATCTCAATGTTATTTTTTGTCATTGATTATAAAAGTATGATTGAAGGAACTCTTTTTTTTTTAACGCGGTACTTACTTGGCCCATCAACAGGTATTCCTTTAATCAGACACATAGGCTCGCATTCTTCATGCACATACTTGATGCAATTATTCAGCTGTTCAACAAACCTCGCTACTAGTGTATCATCTGATGTGTCTTCGAGTTTGTCCAGAACCTGTTTCACTCCTGGAGTTTCCATTACGAAGCATTTTCGGTTGCTGAGTTTGGTTTGTATCCAAACGCGTGTCATCTTTTGCTCTTCCGTTGTGGGATTTGCATTTTGAAGACAATAATCCAGATATTTATCTGCGGTTACTTCCTTACCTTTAATTTTTAAATCTAGTGTGAAATCCCTTATCGCAAAAATAAATTTCGGCAGAAAATTTAAAATGTCTTCATCATTTGATTGATTATTCGAGCTTTTTCTTGCACTTATTTGTGTCGACAGTGTAGCAGCATATATACGGCTCTGTTAAGTAATGTATCCATTTCCAAAATAAGTATAAAATTCGAACAGGAAATGCAGCTTTCACAGAACACAGTAAACTCAAAATCACGCAAAACGACAAACATGAATGGCAATGTAAATAAGGAATAAAGGAATATCACATTACAAACACAAGAACGGTTGGCAATAGGGCTACCGCCTTGGAACGGTCAGTGGCAAGATGTGTGTTTAAATATTGGTTTACACTTATGTAATATTATTGCAGACGATATAGTCATTATGGTGAAATCACCTCAAGAATTGCAAGAACATTTTAATTTAAATTATTGCTATTGTCACAAATGAGGATTAGAGATCAATACACTTTTAATAAAAATATATATTTTAGAAATATAGATGGTTCATGAATCAAGGAATTATAATGCAGAAAAATGAGATATTAACAGATGTTAAAAACTGTTTTCAATTATACTGGAAATGTTGCCCTGAACCAAGAACAATTTAAATAAAAATCGTTAAATGCATTGCATTTTCTCTTAGCAAACTGCAGACAAATATGGCTGAGCTGGAAATTAATATTTCAACTTAGAATTATTCGTCTGAATGTTTGGGAGAAAATCGAAAGAATAAAGTTCAAGTTTTGCCGGCAAGTTTTAAAATTGAGAGATAGATATTGTACATCATGAGTATATGGTAAATTAGGTAGATACCGCATTATGTTGCAATACTAAAATATTGGTTTAAATAACTGACAACAGTTACATTGATACACTCAAACATTTATAACCTCACCAAAATATTGTGGAAATTGGTATGTATATTGGGTAAAAAATATATTAAAGATATATGGAATGTTCCAATTTCTGTTAACTTTAAATACTTCATGAACACGTTTAACCATAACGTTGCCGAGTGTTTAATACAAAGATGGTTTTCAGATAAGGAATCAAGTGGTGTATTCGAAGTTTATTATAATTTTAAATTAAGTTTTAATTATGAAACATACCTTGACATATTACCTTGCAATCTCAGACCGTATTTAACACAAATCAGAATAACAGTACATTCGTTAGGAATACAGTCGGGTAGATATTCTCGAGAAAAAAAGTCTTAGAAATGAAAGATATATGATGAATATTTAGATAGGCCATTGTTAAACAAGAATCCCTAAAACTATTATAATAAGCCTAACATGTTTAAAGTCTTAGAATTATTTCAAACACGAGATAAGTATATTATTTTAAAACTAGCAAACTATAGGCAGACGTCATTCTAGGGTCCGCAATCTGCCGGATCATCGCACAATCAAAGAGGAAAGCATAGTGGCAAACTATAAATGGGTCAACCACTAAACAGGCAGTGTGCTGTAAAATGATCGGGCCATAACCTCTTTTGGAGAACTTTCTAATAACTTCAACAATTCTATAAAAGGGATGAAAGTGAATATGAACAAGACTCGTACGAAGTTTGAACGTCACGTCACCATAGAAGTCAGGTTATGATAGTTCTTGTCGCAGAAGAGTTCTTAAGATATTTTTATATTTTAAAAGTAGATCATGGTTACGATAATACAGTTTATGAAGTAGGATTTTAGTTATACCCATGTTACCAAAGCTAAAGTCGTCAACTTGACTACAAGCTCTAAAAAAAAGAACGAGTTGAGAAACAAATACCTAATACGAAGTTTTCCGGGGAACATCCCCGTCTAAGTGTTGATGATTAAAAATCTGCTGTTTTACAGCCATTGGTTACTAGTGGCATATTGCTCATGAGAGGTAATGTAAAGTGCAACACCTCTCTCTCTCTCTCCTAGAACCGCCTTAAGCGATATTCTACATTAAAGCAAAAATTATTTGATTTGATGATCCCAAAGGGGCAGTAAGTAATAACATTACTGATTTGTAGTCGGGCGACTTTTTACGGCCGCCCACAACACTTAAACAAACGCTAGTATGAATATCAATAAATACTGAAAATGGGATCCTTTGGAAGCAACAAACACAAACAAGAGATAAAAGTAGCTGACTCGGTTTTATTGAGTCTGTTCATGATTATTAATGTAAGTGCAACACCTCATACGCCTCCTAGCACCGGCTTAAGCGATGTTCTACTTTAAAGTCACAAAGATTGGACTTGATGATCCCAAAGGACCAGTAAGTAATAACACTTCTGATTTGTAGTCGGTGCAACTTTTTACGCCACACAGAAATAAACAAACGCTAGTGTGAATGTTATGTTTGTTCAAGTTATGTTTGTTAGTTAAACATATGCTTTTATGTCAACATGCACATCTTGAGAGGCACTATTTTGCTGTTTTGCCATTTGTTTTAATCCCGCTGAAGGGGCCTGGATGTAGTCTGGTGGAATTATGGGTGTCCTTCCAAAGAGGAATAAAACCTCATTATATTCTGAATATGCACTCGTCAAAACTCCACGCTTCGTCCGATTTGAAATCACGTGTAAATAAATCAGTTCCTATTTAACATACCATTTGTAAACAGACTAGAAATCAATTTATGCTTTGACAATTAAATGTTCGCCTTGTCCTTCATTTAAGTTGATTGATTAGAAAGCGCGGAAGAAAATCATAGTAAAGATCATTTTCATAAATACTAAAAAGGGGATACATGGGAAGCAAAAGTACAAAACGAGAGAACAATAGCACATTCGGTTTTATTCAGTCTGCCCATGAAAGTTAATATAAGTTTCAACACCTCTCATACCCATTAGCACGGGCTTAAGCGGTATTCTACTTTAAAACCACAAATATTCGGTTTGGTGATCCCAAAGGACATGTAGGTAATAACACTACTAATTTGTAGTATAAAATTGTACTTGTTTTTATACATCACTAAACACACCGCTTCCATAATCAATGTTATACGCAACATGTTCTCCGACCCCATAGTAAGAAAACACGTCAGATATTTTCTAAAAATACTATCTGTAATATTTATAATACTTTCTTTATTTTCTCAAATTAAATTTCTTTATTGAAACTAAAGGAATAATAATCAAAGTTCATCACGAGGGAAATTTTTTCAACTTGAGCATTGTTAATTATTCTCATTTAGACGAAGATGTTTTCCGAGCAATATTTATGCAATTTGAGCAATATTTTGCTCAAATTATTGGTTTTCTAGAGCTTACATATTCGAGTTGAAGACTATAACCTTTCGTAACATTGGTATAAATAAAAAGCTACTGTACACATGTACTTTCAATATACGCGTATACAATTAATTTAACACGTTTCCACGACAAATGATTTTACAACAGGATTTCTATGGTGACATGATTTACAAACTTTGAAAGAACCTTGGTCATGATCACATTCATACAATATTTAATAAACCTTTAACACAGATTTAATCAAAAGATGTTATGATCCTGCCATTGTTAAAACGTATTGCTTTTTAGTGATTGCTCATTAATGTTGCTTTTATAAAACTCAGAAATATATATCAGTTTCATAATTAGTAAATAAATACATACGTTAATGAAACCCGATTAACGTATTATGTAATTGAAATAGCTAACGCGTTTCAATGTTAACTTTAATAAATTTAAGTATAAACTGACTAAATGTATGACAATCACAAGAAAACAATGTTGTATTGAAATGTGTTTACGGTATTTACTTTTGCTAAACACGTATTGATCATATTGATGTCGTATTCATAAAAGGATACGATAAGTATTCAAGAGCATCTTTGTCAATGGTACCCTTCATGTTGTACATAAGAGTGTTGCAGAGAAGAACTGCCATGACCACAATGTGACTGTCACTCGCTGACTGAAATATAAAAATACACTATATAACACCACATATTTACCAATGTGGATGACATTACTTCATCCTATTGCACCCTAGAGCCTGGTTTAAACCCGCAGCGGTCTTTTTGCCACTGTCCGTTCCAAGACGGTAACCCTATTTTCAACCGTTTTTGCTTGTGACGTCATATGCCTTTATTTCTTATTAACATTTCCATTCATGTTTGTCTTTGTGTGTTTTGGGGTTTACTGTGTTCTGTGAAAGCTGCATTTCCTGTTCGACTTTTATATTTCATTTTAAAATAAAATATATATAAATAAATGCTATGGACTTAAAGACTTACTAAATTGGATTGTATAACCCAATAAACGTGCGTATATTTGCTGATTGAATATAACGACAAGCTTAAAAATATGTGTATTTCAACATATAGTTATGTACCTGTGTCGGGTCTCCCAGACCCGCGGTATCAAGCACAACGAGCATCTGGCCCGTTTTGAATGGATGTGGTTGCCAACATATCCAAATACCTTTTGTAACGGCCTCCACTCCCGATCCAAGATAGAAACCTGTTTTAATTTGAAAACATGTGTTTCACAAACAGCATGGTAAATTATTGACATATTAAGAAAAGTAAACTACCTCATATCAAGCAACCCACACACGTTTAACTTTTTTCTGTTTGAATGCTTGTTTGTCATTAAACGAAAAAAATAGTGGAGAACGGTTTATTTTGGATTCATCGAATTTCTGAATTATTGGTACAACATATTACTTATACAAAACAATTAAGATATTATAATTAGGCAATATTAAGTAAGCACATGGAAACACATACGTATTGAATGATAACTGTTTCAATAACTGAGTCACAACTCAATCAATAGGAATACATGTAACACAACTGAGCATGAACAATGAAAACGATAAATGCATTGCAATAAACAAATATGTAGATATTACCTGCTATCTAGAATACACAACTTACATTAGCATAGCTAATAGTACCTGATATAACCGCCGATTCAGTATATACAGATATATACATTAATATTGTATGTAAAGAAAATAGCAAATATGGTGCATATTAGGTTGAACGGTTGTTAAGCCATTTATATAAAACTTCACCGTTTTTAATACATTGTTTCGTACTATGTTTCTGTAATGATTACCATTATTTGCTTCTCTTGTACATATTTATATATTATTAATTTAACAAAAGTCACATATATGCGTTCAAATATTCATGTTTACCCTTTTTCCTTTTCAACAGACGGTTTGCCAGGTACGACTTCCCGGTACGATACGGTCCAACAACTGCAACTACGTTCAGAGGATTATCAATTTGACTTAATTCTTCTAAAACGTCTTCATTGACTGATAACACGTTGTCATCATCAAATCCTAGAAGCTGACGTGGTTGATGACATATGCCCAACGACTGATACATTTCCATCTGATAAAGATAAACTGTTATACAAGTATATGAATATATTCAGCAGAGGTGGTGTATTTGCAAATGCCAACAATTGCTTTGTCTTCCAAACAATGCAATGTATTATATAGAGAACACTATATCAGTTCATATTACTATCAGGTTTATTAGGCGAGGCTTAGAAAACCAAGAAAGGCGATGCCTTGCCGAACCATTCTGCGTTTTCGTGTCGAACCTGATAAACTACTGTGTTGCTTTAAAGTAGAATATCGCTTACGCCGGTGCTAGGAGGCGTGAGAGGTGTTGCATCTTACACTTACCTCTTATGAACAGACGCAATAAAACCGAGTCTGCAACCTTTCTCTCTTGTTTGTGTTTGTTGCTTCCAAGGGATCACGCTTTCAGTATGTATTGATAGTAAAAGGCACTTTTCTTTAATTAACAAATAAAATATTTCCAGCTGATTTATATTGTCCCAGATCAAAACATGGTGGGCGGGACTTGAAGAACATCGATAACAAGGGTCGTAGGCCTGCGGTTTCTATTTGTTTCAAGTCCCAAACACGTGTTTTGATCTCGCACAATATAAACCCGCTGGAAATATTATATGATTTATCTTGGATTTGTATGTATTGTATACACACATGTTCGAGAGATTGAACATAATACAAACACATTCTCACAAGTTACATTGTACGTCCATCTCTCAGCACATAATGAAGAAAATATACAGCTTTATCATGTGTCTAACAAGTTCAATTTGCTGTTTGAACGTAACGTTGCCTTAAAATAACGTAATCGTTGTTTTGGATATTTATCGACGTTTAAAATGACGTTGAAAGACGTGACCTCAGAGGTTTACATAGCTTTTGTTTAAACCTTCTCAATAGCCAATCAGCATTGAGTATTTTCTTCTTCCATGTTGGATACATATGTATTATAACAGTTAAAAAGATGGCAATATAAGTAACATAAAGAAATTCAAATACATTTTTAGTGAACAATCAAAAAAGAAGAGAGAAGCAAATATAATAAAGTTCTAGGAAATCCAAAACCAAGAATGAACGATGCTGTGACTGTAGGGTCTTGTCTTGATCGGGTGTCATAATAGTGTATATGACCTCCAGTCGTTATCAAATCGTTTAGTATATTTAATGTAACGTTGAAATTGATTTATACATAGTGCTGTTGTCTTTTTCCGTATAACCATCTTTCTCCAAATAAAAATACACGAAAGCTTAGCGGATGGAACGGACTGTTAGCATGAACAGACGAAGTCGTTCATTTTAATAAAACGGACATTGCACAAAATCACGTTCGGCGTCCTCCTTTTCATGGCATCACTTCATGGCATCACGGGTTGAGTTTCCTTTGATTTTGTTCATAAACAAATCATATCTCAGGTTACTGCCTTTGTTTCTTGTCCATTCATGAAATATAGACAATCTACAACATCAAGAAAATCTAAAAATATTTTTGGGTGGTTAAACATGTTAAAAGTATTGATTTGTAATACTAGTTTTAAAAACAGAAGGGCAGTCTGCATTTATTGTGTGTTCATGTACTGTTTTCCATAGCGATATACACGAGGGAATGAATACATTGCTAAATATATGCGTTAATAGATACATAATCATTTGAGTTTCTTAAGTTGTAAGGAGCAACTCTGCCAAATACGTCAGGGAATACATTTACAACTTTGAAGATATTCGGGGAAATAACCAGATTTAACTTAATAAGCAATTATCATGTGTTCGTATTTCTTCCGTCTTCTAATGATAACACCCAATTTCTGTATATACATATAGAATACGAATATATGTTGATCGTTTTAATCCAGTGACGATGCGAGTTGCTTCATGTTGATTTTTTTCTAAAGTCTATTTTTCTTATTGGGTGCAGCCGTCCCAAACGACAGAAGTATATTCAAGTATTTGTCTCAAAAACGATAAATATATTTGGTTTAGAGTTTCTCGATTGACTACGAACTTTAGTGATATCGTGCCATTTACCGTCATGCGTTAAAACCAAGTGTTTGGGCAGATGTTATTGAAGCCTTAAATGACACCTCTCGGTATCTGGATGACAAATTGAACATTGACAACATTTATTTCCAACTATGGTTAATAATATTTATCCTAAATAACTTCAGCTTAACAAAGCTAATATATCAGATAATAACACTTATTTTCTTGATTTATATCTCTCGATTGAAAATGGTGAAATAATTAGCAAAATCTATGACAAGAGAGATGATTTTAATTTTGACATTGTTAATTATCCCCACTTGGATGGGGATGTTCCCCGAGCAACTTCTTATGGGGTTTATGTGTCTCAACTTATTCGTTTTTCAAGAGCTTGCACTCGAGTTGAGGACTTTAATATTCGTAATCTTTGTATAACTAAAAAGCTACTCAATCAGGGCTACAGTTACCATAAACGTCGTAAAACCTATAGCAAAATTTTATTATCGTAACCTGATCTTCTTTCCAAATATAAAAGTAATTTAAGGACTCTTCTGCGACAAGGACTAACACAACCTGACTTCTATGGTCATGTGATTTATAAACTTCGTAAGATTCTTGGTCATGATCACTTTCATACTGTCTTTGTTAAACTGTTTAAAAAGTTTATCAAAAGAGGTTATGACCCTATCATTTTGTAACGTACTGCATGCTTGGTGATGGACCCTTTTACAGTTCGCCACTATGCTTTCTTCTTTAATTGTACGATGACCGGACAGGCTGTGGACACTATGATGACGCCTACCTAAAGCCCATTGGGACGGTGGCGTCTGATGTTTGTCTATGATCTTTCTTGTCGTGCCCTTAATGGTTTATTCTCGTGTTGCTCTGGCTTCTGCCAAGTCATTCATTGTGACTTTCTATGCTGTTTTTGTTTGTTTTATATTTACACGAGCATATTTGTGTTTTACTTATATTGCCTATTGATGTTGCCTTGTTGGTTAGAGATTAGATCATGGCGGGGATTTCTTTATTTACACAGTCCTGTTTTAATTGGATGACAGTAGGGTAAGTGTGAAGTTTGGTACACCCTAGAACCGGTTTAAACCCCTAGTTGCCTACTTTGCCACTGACCGTTCTAAGGCGGTAGCCCTATTGTCAACTCTTTTGTGTTTGTGATGTCGTTTGCATTTGTTATTAATTTTGCCTTCTTGTTTGTCTGTTTGCGTATTGGTTTCTGTGTTTTGTGATTGACTGTCCTCCTTAAGTGCTGCTTTCCCTGTCCGATCTTTTTATATTTCTTTATGGTGTTTAAAAAAGTTAACTGGTACATTATTAAAACAAGGGTATATTTCTTTTGAGAATAATAATAGCTTCAGTTTTAGTTTGATTAAAATCAACAAGTTATTGTTTAGACCAAGTAGATATAATTTTAAGATCCTGATTTAAGATTCACTCACGATCTGCAATATTACACGAAGTACTTGCACAAGACGTATCATCTACGAAAAAACTTTTATCGGGGACTCCTTCACCCCTTGAATTTATTTATTATGTAAAGCCTTATGTATTCTGTTTGCTTTATTGTGGTCATTTCGAACGTTTTTCGAAAGTTAATATTTAAATCACTACAAGGGTGCATATTAAACTGTGTTCATCTTGAATCTAAGTAAAAGAGATTATAATTTTAAATATCTTACTTATTCAAACATAGTTATTATACTGTTTGATTGTTGAACTTGATATTCTTTAGATCACTGACATTACACATGTTTGTATCATTTCATTCATATTTATTATTGATTCATATTTTAAATCACATTGTTAAGAAACGATAGTATTGCAAACAAATTAAAGAGTCATAAACTGACATGATCCTCTTCACTCTTCAACCTAACTACTTAGTTTTAATTAATTATTCTCTTTAACATAAACGGAGTCCACTTTATTTATTTATCACAAATAATCTCGCTGAGAAGTGAAGTCGCCAGCTCGTAACAATATATATCAGAAACATTAATGGATTCAAAACCCAGCCTTGAGGGACACCAGTAGATGTCCTTTGATTGGTCGAGTAACTAAAACCGATAAATACCTTTTGGGTACGTTCTGTTAAATAACTTTTGACCCATTTTAGCATATTACCAGCAGTAGTATTTTGTCTGAGCTTAAACTACCGTTGACCCATACTCCATCAAATGCCATCGACACATAACCGAATATTATACATGTGAATTGATTAAAATCAATACCTTGACACATTTCGTGATACATATCAATCAGTTCATAAACAGTAGAATGTCCATTTAAAAAGCCGAATTGCAGCTTGCAAATACGAGTATTACAGTGAACACAATTATACAAGGGTTTATAAACAACCCTTTAACATAACTTAACAACGCCATTGGTTTGTAATTTAAAGAGACGTTTAAATCTCCTTTCTTAAAAAGTGACATTATAATGACAAATTTCCATTTATCTTATCTTCATTGTTTCCATGCGGTTTCTATAGAATCATTGTCTTCATGTTTGTAGGGAAATACTATTTTTTTTATATTGCTGTAAGCGAAATACTCCTAGAATACAAACTAATTAATATTTAAAACAGACTATATGTGGGATAGGTATCGTTAGCTTCTTTATAACATATATACATGTAAATAAATACTGATAAGGGTTCACGAACCTTTGGAAGCAACAAACACAACCAAGAGAATAAAGGAGCAGACTCTGTTTTATTAAGTCTGTTCATGAGTGGTAATGTCAAAAGCAACACCACTCACGCCCTCTAGAACTGAAATATAGACTTTTAAAAAGCATTCTGAAAATATAGTTTAACATGTATATATATATATACAACAAAAGACAATTATTTCAGTGTCGTTCAAAGTCGATTTTTGTCATTAAAGAACCGAAGATTTTATCTAATTAGTGTTTACAAAGGTTCACAATCGTTCAAAGCTCCCGAGCTGTGTTTAATATAAATATGAAACTTCAAATAAAAAAAAAGCTAAAAAATAATGAATACAAGTACAGGTGAACCAACACAAACTGACATTGTTTACACACTCAACACAAACACGCGTTAACCTGTTTTCATCCGATATATTTACTTATCCGTGTCATTCCTATATAGATTCCATAGCTCAGTGGATAAGGCGTCTGCGAGTGTAAAATAAATTCTACCTGTGTTTATTTCTTGGATTCGAAACCCATTAAAACCTAGTCTTTGTTTAATGCAGTTTAGCGCCGTAAAACGTATCCCGTACTACGAATCAGTAGCTTTTTTATTTACTGGTCCATCGAAATCAATATGCCTTTAAATTAGAATATATATTCCGCCGGTGTCAAGGGCGTACGAACTTTACTTGTTTGCATTGTCCTGCTTATTTGGAATGGAAATAGGGTGCGGTTTGATCCTCCCCAGAACCTGGTTTTAACTCCTAGCTTTCCTTTTGCCGCTGACCATCCCTGTTGTAAACCTTTATGTTTGTGAGTGTGCTAATACTATTTCTTGTTTACATGATACGGTATATACGTATATAGTTCTCATCCCTATATATATAATTTGGATTTGGATTCAGAAGTAAGCTAGACGTATGTTTAAACCACGTTTTACTATTGGCATTTTAAATATTGAGTTCTGCTCAACCCGGGGCTAAAGGGCTTGAACGATAGCAATCACTTTTCACTACCGTTCAAGAACAGTATCAATCAAACCGAGACTGCAATATTTGTTTAATATTTTATCGTGGCCGACGATTTCCAGATTTCTCCTTTCATACTTGTTCATTGTCATACATGGACAGCATTATACATAATTCGGCGACTAAAGCCTTGTGTTAATATTCATTATGTATATATCTAAATTCAGCTTACAATTTACTAACGACACGGCATAAGAGGAAAACATATAAAACAAAAGATAAAGATAGTTAGAATTACCTCGTTTATCTAACAGAAAAGAGCAGAGTTTCTCATTATGTATTTTTGTCTTCAAATCTCATATACGTTTACATTAAAACATATTAAACACAAGCAGTTAGCATAAACCGCAATAGCGTGACAACTTCTAAACACTGAATACATCTGCGTTCTGCTGTGGAATCCTACTTGTTAATATAAGTATACGGTTATACCGTAAAATAAGGACCATGAACTCATGGTAAATGCAAAATATTAAAACTCTGGCACTGTAGTTTCAGAGAAGAAGTTGTTTTAAGTTTGTGTTGTCCCTATATCAATCTATGTTCAACATGTGACCCCTGAGGCGGGGCCAAATGTGATTCCAGGATCACCATTTCAAAATGACTTGGGGGGGGGGGGGAAAGGCCATACACTTATAGTAAGTGCAAAATATTAAACACATAGCTCTATTAGTTTCAGGGAAGAATATCTTTAAGTTGTTCCCGATATAAGTGTATGTAAACATGTCACCCCTGGCTGGGCCATATTTAACACCATTTGACCAATCTTGGTAGAGATCCATAAGATGCTGCTACCTATAATATATGAGAGCTCTGTGCCTTGTAGTGTCAGAGAAGACGTTTTCTTTAATTTTTCCAAAATATGTTTATGCATAAATGAGATATAGGGTCCTATAGAAACCATAGGTCCGCGCTGTACTGCAAACAAGGACCTGATAATACAATTACAGAGACATATTACTCATGTAGCAGAGCCAAATTTGACCTGACCCGAGGGTCATCATTTGAAGAAAGTTTATAGCGGATTATAAGCTTATAGCAAATGAAAAATATTAACCCTATGGCTCTTGTAGTTTTTCCCTATCAACACTTATGTTAAAAAATAAAGACACCTAGTGCTGGGCAAATTTGACTCCATGGTCACTATTTGAGCAAACTTGACTCCCGTGGTGGGGCCATATTTGAGGCAGTGTCACCATTTGAACACATTTGGTAGAGGACTATAAGCTTATAGTAAATACAAAGTATTAAACATCTGGCTCTTGTAGTTTCAAAGAAGGATTTTTTTTTTTTTTTTTTAACCTACATAAGTCTATGTTAAACATATGTGACCCCTATGGCGGGGCCATGTTCGACTCCAGGGTAACCATTTGCATAAACTGGGCAGATGAACATAAGCTTTTAGTAAAGGTAAAATATTAAACTTCTGGCTGTTTTAGTATCAGAGAAGAATATTTGTTTAAAGGAAGTACATGAGGATTGGTATTACTTGTAGAACTATTCAAATACATTATTATGTATTTAATTAATAAAAACATAAACTAACTGAGCAATAAAACATCAACAGAAATTACCTAGAACCTATAAAATAAACAACCCGAAGGTATTTCCTAACTATATTGACGAGCCAGGAATAGCTATGTTAAAGTTGGCGCTAAAATGAATCGCAATGTGTTGCAAAGCGAACGTCATGGGTAGATATCGTCGATTTTCTCTGCGTGATAGCTATTTCTAACTTGTGGATTTCGCTAAGGACTTTCAAGACTTGTAAATTATTAGTTTTATTTATTGCGCTGTATTACAGGATACTGTTAATGTTCCATCTATATCTATGAATTATTTCACGTTTTAAATTGGTCATTTCATACTTTTTTTTGTTTTTAAACAACTCAAGTCCCGAAGCCTTACTCCCTTTGTTCCCTTGAATACATGTAAAATCCATATACACAAACTTTGGACATCCGGGGCGCAGCCATTTTTAACTCTGGGGACTGTATTTGTACAAGGTTTGTAGTTTCATGTTGTCAATTATAAATAAAGAAAATATGTTGAAATCCATTCATTAGACCTTGTTTTAAAGTTTAGACTATATATGGTAATGACGGCGATTTTGGATATCACATTGACGACATACGACTTACTACCGACGGACGAAGGAAGAAGAGTGTTCCCACTAGCTCGTGTTTGAGCCTTCGGCTCATGTCAGCTATAAAACAGTTGAAATATCAAGGCACCTATCTGCCGATGTAAACTTTGTCCGCTGTCTTGAAAATAATTCACCGTAACAGTTCTACACAAAACACTTAACAGACAGTGGTATACCTTAATGTCAATGTCAAACTTATGTATAGAATTGCATTCGGTGTGAATATATAGAACATGTGTGTGTGAATCGATGAATTTATATACTTTTCAAAAACTTAAATCACGGTATATATGTATATGGTGGATTTAATGGAAAGAAAAAAAAAGACTATTTTAGTTATTCATTGTTTAAAATTAACAATTACTGGTTTATTATAATTTCCGCTGTAGGTGATGATCAAACATATCCACAGTAAATCAACGGTTTAGGAGTAAAGTTGTTTATATTTAACTGATGTATACTTATTTTGCACTGTGGTTGAATTTTTGATAGGTGTCACTCTCTGTGGTGTTATTGTATTTAATTATTATAAATGATCGTCTATGTGTGTTAGTTATATCGCCTTATTGACGCTGTACATTACATTTAAACCCCTTAGTTCCTTGTTGTCACTGACCGATCTACAGATCTTGACATCCTTCAACGTTTGTTATGTTTAAGGTTTTTCTTTCAACTCTTTCTTTTTTTCGTTTTCTATTTAATTATGGAATTAAATGCTTAAAATAGGTTGCCTGTGTCATTCGAATGTTATAATTTTACTTGACATTTGATTCTACTATTGTCTCATTTCAACCAACAGTATGCTTTTTGACTAACTTAAATAAAATTGACTGGTTTTGTGAAACACTTTTGTTATCCTAACACAAACTTATCATTAAGAGCAACTAACCGAAATATTATAATCTTAAGTATATTAAATTAAATTGGCTTACTGTTTAAAGGAATATTGCAGTATATTTCCAGTCCACTTGCACCTTTACGCCTGCATCACCTATATCGCCATTGAAGAGGAAATACTTAGTAAAATGTGCTTTCTACACGTGATCCTGTCTAACCAGTTAGTGAGATTTTATATTTAGCTATGCTTCAATTGCGTCATACCATATAACTTTTGTATATCTTAGTGGAAAACGGTCAGAAATAGCGGAACGTATACTATCTAGGTCGATTCATTCTCAAAAAATAACAATGAACTACAAAACTAACAGTTTTAATATGTGTCAATGTATTCA
Source organism: Cyrtodaria siliqua (assembly GCA_037043455.1). Classification (NCBI taxonomy): domain Eukaryota; kingdom Metazoa; phylum Mollusca; class Bivalvia; order Adapedonta; family Hiatellidae; genus Cyrtodaria; species Cyrtodaria siliqua. Next base: position 99,984 of record JAWPHD010005279.1, on the reverse strand, counting down.
CTACTTTTAATAACTATCAATGAATTTCAGAGAAATATATATGTTTTCCAAAACAAGTTGATGCAAAACATATTACCCATGTGTCGGAGTCACATTTGACACCAGGGTCACCATTTGAAGAAAGTTTGTAGCGGACTATAAGCTTAGAGCAAATGCCAAATATAACTCATGTGTCGGAGTCAAATTTGACCCCAGGGTCACCATTTGAAGAAAGTTTGTAGCGGACTATAAGCTTAGAGCAAATGCCAACTAGTAACCCTATTGCTCTTGTAATTTCAGAGAAAGAAAGATAAAAGTATCGGACAGGGAAAGCAGCATTCAAGGACGACAGTCAACCACAAAACACAAAAACAAACACGCAAACAGACAAACGAGACGGCAAAAGTAATGAAAAATGCAATCGACATCACAAACACAAAAGGGTTGACAAAAGGGCTACCGCCTTGGAACGGTCAGTGGCAACAAAGGCCATTGGGGTTTATTTTATTTTTATTTAAGACCATTTTTTTATTTTTCCCTATTAAAAAGACATATGTAAAAAGAAAGACACCCAGGCCTGGGCCAAATTTAACCCCATTTCAACAAACTTGATAGATAACCATAAGCTTATGGTAACTGCAAACTACTAAACCTTTTGCTTTTTTAGTTTCAGAGGAAAAGACGTTTAAGTTTGACGTTATATGAGTCTATGTAAAATGTGTTCCCGTGTTGGGGCCAGATATGATACCAGTATCACCATTTGAACAAATTTGGTAGAGGACCGGAAGGTTGCAGTAAATACAAAGTATTAAACATCTTGCTTTTGTAGTTTCAGCGAAGGGGATTTTTTTATTTTGTTTTCCCTTAATAAGTCTATGTAAAACATAAGACTCCTGGGGCGGGGCCATATTTGACTCCATGGTCAGCATATCCGTAAACTGGGTAGATGAACATAAGCTTATAGTAAAGGCAAAATATTAACCCTCTTGATGTTTTAGTTTCAGATAAGAATATTAATTTTGTTTGAAGGAAGTACATCATGATTGGTATTACTTTTAGCATTGTTCAAATACATTACTTATGTATTTAATTAATAAAAAATAAACGAACCGAGACATAAAACACCAAAAGAAATTACCTTGAACATTTAAAATAAACTACACAAAGAAGGTATTTCCTAACTATATTGAGGCGCCAGGGATAGCTAATTTAAACTTGACGGTAAAATAAATAGCAATTTGTTGCAAAGCAAAATGAGAGCGTCGACGATTTGCTCTGCGTGACAGCTATTTATAACTTGGGGATTTCGCTAAGGACTTGTAAGACTTGTTGCAAATTAGTTCAAGTTTTAATTATTGCGCTGTATTACAGGAAACTGTTAAGGTTCCATCCATATCTATGAATTATTTTACGTTTTAAATTTGTTATTTCATACTTTTTTTATGTTTTTTAAACGAATTAGGCCCCAAAGCCTTATGTACTCCCTTTGTTCATGCCATATCTCTATATATTATACCTCATTTGCATATTCCACTCTTTGTTTAATGTCACGTTATCCGCTCTATGAAGTTGCATATTGACCGGGCGCCCGGTCCGATAGCTATATTAACGGTCGTGTGAAAAAAACGACGTCAAAATAAATCATAAAACGTATTGATTTAATTTGTTGGTCAGATTCGGTATAATATAACAAATAATGTATGGTGCTTCGGTCCATATGACGTTTATGGACTGGGCAGTCAGCTTCGCTTCGGTCCATATAACATTCAAGGTCTGACTGCTCAGTCCATAAACTTGCATATGGGCCTCAGCAGCACCATACATTATCTGTAAAATACAAACTTTGGACCTCCGGAGCGCAGCCATTGCTAACTCCGGTGAATTTATTTGTACAAATTGTGTAGTTTCAGGTTGTCAATTATTAATAAAAAAAGTTAAAATTCATTTAGTAGACCTTGAGAAGATGATGTTTAACGTTTAGACTATATATGGTAATGACGACGATTTTGTATGTCGCAATGACGACAGTCGACAGTCGACAGACGACCGACGGACGACGAAGGAAGAATGATCCCAATAGCTCACCTTCGAGCCTCGGCTCATGGCAGATATAAAACAGTTGAAATATCGAGACACCTATCTGCCGATGTCCGCTGTCTTAAAAATAATACACCGTATCATAAAAACTCTAAACAAAACACGTACCAGACAGTGGTATACCTTAAGGTCAATGTCAAACTTATGAATTGCAACATGTGTTTGTGTGTGAATTGGTGTATTTACACATGTTCTAAACATTTCAATCATGTATATTGTGAATTTAATCGAAAGAGAAAATAGACTAATTTATTTTTTCATTGTTTAACATTAACAATTAATGATTGATTATAACTTGCGTTGTAGGTGATGATCAAATATATTCACACTAAATCAACGGTTTAGAAATACAGTTGCTGATATTTTAATTTATTTATTTTTATTTTGCACTTTGGTTGAATTTTTGATAGGTGGCACTTTCTCGGTTGCTATTTTATTCAGTTATTATAAATATGTGGGTTAGTTATATCGCCTTATTGACGGTGTTACGTTTACATTAACACTGTTTTCAAACCTCGTTAGTTATTTTGCCACAGACCGTTCTAAAGAGGTACTAATCTTGATATCCTTCAACGTTTATAATGGTTAACGTTTTTCTTTCAACTCAACTTTTCTTTTTCATTATGGAATTAAATGCTTAATATATGATGCCTGTATCTTGCGAATGATTTATTTTCTACTTGACTTTTGTTAATAATATAGTCAATTTTAGCCAACGGCTCGGAGTAGGAAACTGTGACTGCTTTTTGACCATCCGTAGTCAATCCGTTCATTTACGCTAGCTTAAAGTAAATTGATTGGTTTTGGCAAAAAACACTTCGGTTATCGTAATACAAAAGTATTTATAGGTTAAAAGTCACCAAATTAAAGCCAAATAGTATAATCTTAATAAATTAAAATAAACTGACTTACCGTTTACAGCGATTATTGTACTTTATCATGCAGATATGCACTTTTCTGCCTAATAAAGGGGTGACCTATTAAAGTTTGCTTTAATTAGGCACTGGCCAATAAAGCAAATCAATGCGGAATCCCTCGGGGTTTATTGTACGTAACGTTATCTGACGTCATGCACGTAACTTTGCCTGACGTCATAACACAAACAAAAAACAACAACATGGCGACGTCCTCGATAAGCGTAACATTTTGAGAAATAGGTAATAATAGTAATTCATACATAAAATATGGATAATCTACATGATAAATAGAATATTATGTCAGTGCCTTTTACTATCAAATTTATTAGGCTCGGCACGGCCTCGCCTAATAAACTTGATAGTTAAAGGCACTGACATAATATTCTCTATATATTGCCATTTCACCTGCACCTTCAAGTGCTGTAGCACTTATATTCACTGAAGAGGAAGCATTTAGTAAAATGTGACATTTTACATTTAATCCTTTCTAACCAGTCAGTGAGATTTTATTGTTTGAATTGCGTAAGACTATATAGAGTTTGTATAACTAAGTGGGAAATTACAACTGTTAGCAATATAGATTAGGCCGTGAGCTAAAAAGGCGAACCCTCTCTCCCCCGGGGTACTTTTATAGATCCTATCCCATTATGTATGTAGTCTTGTGCAACGTGCCTGCCATCTGAGCTTGGGGACGTTATCGTGTTACAGGGTGTAGAATACGTTATTTATAAAAAAATATATACTGCATTTTGAAACTAAGAAAATATGGAAGTAAGGGTTTGTATTTTACATTGTCTTCATTAGTTATGCTTTTTATAATACAAACTTTCGTTTCACTTACTTTTTATACCGTGGATACCTGCGTTATTAAGCCTACGTTACCGTAATTTACGTTACATTGTTAAATTAATATTTGTTTTAATTTAAGATATTAAGAACATTATTGAAATTACATCCGAAAAATAATTCCAAACCTTATAGATATCACAAACATACCGGTCCATGATAGTAATAATGTTTGGTTCTTGTAATGTCCTTTACATTGTGTATTTTCAAATATATATTTTTTTATTTTCCGCATGTTAAAATAAAAATTAGAAAAAAATCATCCAATGAACTATTAAAGCTTATTGCAACATTCTGTTAGACATAACTGCTTGAAACAACTCATCTGAACATAATTTATGCTTTTTTTTAAAATGCAAAATGTTGTGTCACTTTAATAACTTGGAGTTAACCCTACGTTACCGTAATTTACGTTACCGTGTTGAATTAAGATGTTTAGTTTAAGAAATTAAGAACATTAAATATTCTATATCCGAAAATTATTTCAAACGTTATAGGTTATTACATACACACGTATCCATGGTGTGAACAGTGTTTGGTTCTTGTATTGTCCGTTACATTGTGTGTGTTTTTTCTTTTCTATAAATACATTTCTATTTTCCGTGTGTTACCAGCAAACTTGAAAAAATAGCGAATTAACCAATGCACATCTTATTATAACTTTCCTCTATCATCGATTGTAACAGCAATGTTTGAACAGACATAACATTATGTCAATGGCATATATTGGCCCGAACAACGAACAACCCGTCCGGGTACCGGGGGCGTGGGTGGGGGGCTGGGGGGGGGGGGGTCTGGCTTTTTTGTTTGAAACACTTAGCTATTCAATGTTACGTTTTGGGGTCACTTGTGTAGTATTTCAAGAAATATTGTTTTGACAAATTTTAATTAACAATTTGACAAAGTCGAATTACCTGTACAGTAAAATAAAATAAGAAACAAATGTTGACCCTTTAACCCGCCACCCGAAACCCCTCTGGCTTCGGTTTTTATTTCATTTTTGGACTTTTTTCAAATTGATGTATATGCCCGGGCCTATATGGCCTAATAGTAGCTACGCCGATGTTAATCTATATCATTCCAGTGCACTAATTGTTGGGTTTCCACTAAATATATAGTTAAATAGAGGAACGTTTACCAGGTCGATACATTTTCAAAAATTAACAATCAACTGCTAGTACACAAATATCGACAAACGTTAACTTATGCATTAATTGCAGTAATCAGTGTCCGTGAAATAGTTTAAATGATTGTATGGAGTTTATTTGTGAGACGACCTTTGTTCGGTAGGATTCATAGCTTTACAAATCCTGAAGTTCGTCAGCACTCATTGTCGATCAATTACCTAAAGGTATAACAGTCGGAATCCCAACGTTTGGCTTGGATTACATCAGAAAAAACAACACTGACTCATCAATCATAGCTAAACTAAATAACCAAGAATATCGAGCAACTCCCTTATCTCTAATTATGAGGTCAATTTCTTTAGGGTTAACTTTTTTAAACTATGTATTAGAATGTCCTTATTACCGGACATCTGTCTAAGGCCAAGCTTATCGTGTCTGTTTATTAAAATTACATGTCCGATAAGAATGTTTCATATAAAAGTTGCATGCTATTATTGTTTCAACGCGAGACAATCTTAATGTCAATAATGTCAACAATATCAAAGACGTGTAGGATTCATATATAAAATGTATAACTACTTGTGTGTGAAATGGTATTGACAAAAACGTATTGCAGCGTTTTTTGTTATGTTTCTAGTGGAAATACGCATCGCGCGCTCTGCGGGTCACTGTCTGGACATTTAACCAGCCAGGCCAAACCAACTTGTTAGAGAAAATAGCAGGGTGAGGATTGTCTTATTTACTTTGAATTGGGATGAAAATAGGGTAAGCGTGAGCTTTTGCACCCTATATCATTAATTGAAACCCCATTGGCATTTTTTCTTTGTTTCTGACAGTTTCAATGCGATACCCCTGTGATCAATCCTATTATGTTGGTGGTGATCTACTCGAGACATGCATCTTAACTTCGGTAATGTATGTCATAATCTACCCGTGACTTGTATCTTATCTTCGGCAATGTACATCATAATCTACTCGTGACATGTCTATTATTTTCGGAAATGTATGTCATAATTTACCCGTGACTTGTATCTTGTCTTCGGCAATGTACATCATAATCTACTCGTGACATGTCTCTTATCTTTGGCAACGCATGTCATATTCTACCCATGACATGTATTTTATCTTCGGAAATGTAATTCATAATCTACCCGTAACATGTCTATTATCATCGGCAATGTATGTCATAATCTACTCTTGACATGTCTAATATTTTCTGCAATGTATGTCATCCTCTACTCATGTCATGTCTCTTATCTTCGCCATTGTAGGTCATAATCTACTCGTGACACTTCTCTTATTTTCGGTAATGTATGCCATAATCTACCCATGAAATGTCTTTGTAAATTTAAGTCATAATCTACCCGTGACACGTCTATTATCTTCGGCAATGTACGTCATAATGTACTCGTGACATGTCTCTTATCTCCGGCCATGTATGTCATACTCAGGATTGTAAACGTTAAAATTCATGGTCTAAACATCGAAAAAGTTTACCGATTATAACCATCATGCCTTTTATTTCTGGGACATCGAAATGTGCGCTAAAATGTGCTTATTATCATTTAACTTATATGAATTTAATTAGAAGAAATGATCATTATAAGAACAATATTAACTTATTATTAAGAGTATACTTCTGCTAAAAATCATGAAATTCGATCACAGAACGTCTATGGCTTCGTCCGTCATGCCACTAAGCAGGGTGAAATTGGAACTCCAGCTCACTCTTGAATAGAATTAGGCATTGACAGTTATGATTTAAGGCAGATTTACCGGTTAACGTTATATATTGTAAGTGGAAGAGGTAACAGTTATTATTGTCACTCACGGCACTCACAAATTGTAAAATTTGAACCAGTATGAATACTCATTGAACTGATAAGGTATTACAATGAATTTGTCCCAGTAGGAGCAACAGCATTTGTGTTATATAAAAGAACACGGGGTGTTAAGTTAATGTCACGATACTTTGCGACACCGGCTCTGGCAATGCATCAAATACAACTCAGATACAAATCCCGTTTTGGATCTCTCTCCATCTTCCAAACTAATCACCAATCACGACACGTGATTTATTGTAACTCTGCGCTCCTTCGAGTTTAAAACCTACATTTAAAATCTGACACCGGCAATCTGGATTTACTTCTTTGCTGTGACTCAGTCTGACAAGGGGATATAAGTCTGTTTTCTCTCAGTTAAGGTCGGAAGTACACATATTCTGACTGTCTGACTTTAAGTCGATTGCAATAGACAATATGTGTTTAACTGACTAGGATTATTTACTTGTGGCGTAGATTATGCGGTCAGGAAAACAATTGAAGAAATATATTAGTAAATGAGAAAAATGGTCCTATAAAAAACACACTAAAGTAGCATATCTCTCTCTCACGCCATCTCTCTCTCTCTCTCTCCTCTCTCTCTCTCTCTCTCTCTCTCTCTCTCTCTCTCTCTCTCTCCCTCTTTCTATCTCTCCCTCTCTCTCATTTTAAATTCATATTTAATCACATTTTCAAAATAAGAAGTGTTCTTCGGGAACCACTTAAACTGCATGTTCCATTTATATTTTACCATTTTATGTTTTGACTGCGTTTATGCAAACATACGGATTAGTGTATTATGCCAATAGCTGGATTCCTATCTCATTATTCAATTGGATACAGCGTATATACTGCAAATGATAACAAACACAATCTTGCAAATACAGATACTTGACAAAAGCGCTAAAATACCATGCTTATAATGTCCCCCTCTAATAAAATTACAGTTTGTATTAAAGATCGTCAAGAAGACAATGAGTACATTGTCGAATGTGTATGCGTGTCTTTTCTTTAGCTTCATATCCAGATATTCATACGCACATTCCTGTTTATTGAATATGATGTGTTAAGGTGTTGAAGGTTAATTTAAATATCGCCTTGTTCATAAAGCATAGCATGCTTGCTATGCATATCGACAAACCAGGTTCAAAATAAATTAAACCGAAATTTGGAAATGCTTGTTTATCATTTTAAATCTACAGTTGTTGAATCTCATGTTTAGGCAGTGTTTTTAAAAAAATGAATGCTACTAAACGTTCATCATGCAATTAAGAGAAAAAAACATTTTATTAACTGTACTTACTGAGGAGTGTTGCATCTTACCTCTCTCCCATGAACAGCCTCGATACAATCGAGTTTGTTGTTATCACTTGTTTATGTATATTGCTTCCAAGGGGTACCCTTTTCGGTTTTATTTACTTAATGTTCCTTTGGAACATTTGACTCATAGCATTGATGCTTCAAAAACGAATACCACATCATCCTTTGCTTAGGGTGAGCTATAGGTATTGCCTCTCATGATCCCACGATAAAACCGCTATTTTCTATATTCAAATAATGTTCGACTTATTAATTTTCTCTCTCTCACTCTCTCTCTCTCTCTCTCTCTCTCTCAATTTATTTTATATTAAATAATGTGTTGACTTCGTTTATTTATTCTCTCGGTCTGTCTCTATCTCCGTCCGTTTCTCTTTATCTCCCACACTCTCTCTCTCTCTCTCTCTCTCTCTCTCTCTCTCTCTCTCTACATATTTTATATTACAACATGTTTTGACAATTATTTACTTACATTCTCTCTATTATTATATTAGAAATAAATGTTTCGACTTAATTTATGATTAGTTTATCACAATCTGTTGATTAAATATGTTTTCATTTATATTGTATAGGTCCCCGTTGTTTGGCCGACTACTTCGAGATGAATCTCAAAACTCTACACTTCACGGGACTTCTATTTTCGCAACAGCCGGTTGGGATAATAAGATCAAAACGTTCATGGGTACCTTATGTAAAAATGGAGGAACCCAGGGGAACTTTACCAATCACTCTGGTAAAAGAACGTGCGCGACAACTTTATTTGATGCTGGAATAGACGAGCAGGAGATTATGTCGCGTACTGTAAACAGGTCGGAGAAAGCAGTGCGGCAATATAAACGTGCCATTCTAGCAGTTATGGTCCTTACTTTCGTTGTCCTTGAACCCCACCCTGTGCAGAAAAGCGTGACAGGCTGGAAGGAAGAGAAACGAGAAAATGAGATTGTTGACACAATTAAAGCAATTTCGGAGGGATCTAGCTTAGCAGCTTTCAAACCTTGTGTGTGCGAAACTCTTGCTGATATGACAAATAACGTAGCCAACTTCAACAACTGTGTTTTTAACTTCAAGTAGAGTTCAAATGAAACTGTTTTGATTCTGTTATGTCAACAATTTGGTCGATTATATCTCAAGTAACCATTCCGTGTTTTATTATCATTTTAAGAATGGACTGTTTGATACGTTTTGATTATATTAAGAACTGGCTATTTAGATATCTTAAGAACTGGAGATGAGACTCATCAGTGAAACACTATTTTTTAAATGTCAAATGGTTTGAACTTATTTTCTTGAGAACAAGATAATACAATAATTTCAATAATATTGCCCTAATATATATTACCTGTATATATTGCCTTCCCCCACCCAACTCCCAACACCTGTTCCTGTACCTATGTCTAAACAGCAAGGATGATAATTGATTCTTGCATATTGTTTGACTCCGTTCAAAGAAGACCGTACTGTTCAATCAAATGGTGGACCTAAGTGCGCATAGATCTAGACTTGGCTGTTTTCATGTCTAAATTTCAGCTTTCATCATTATTCCAAAGCACTGTATGTTTGTTTGATCAATGGATGGATTTTTCGCCAGCCTTCTTTTAATGGCAATAGGAAGTCATCCCCTAACCAACTTCTGAAACGCTAGATTTATTTGAAAAGAAGCCGGCTTGAAATCTTTAACGAATTGTATATCTAAAGACAAATCATGTGACCATGATGCATTACAGTATATATTTGGAAATAGACAACTTTTAGAATATATCGTATAGTACTGTTAATGGTAAAATTGTTGCATGCGTAAACCTTCTTTCATTATGTGTATTATTAAATCTTATTTGTTATTAAATTAAAATTTAATGTAATTTATATGTTCTTACATTATACAGTATTCGACAATCTGGGGCCGTGGCCATACGAGTAAAGGCGTTATTACTTTAATTTGTACTCTGTTTGAATTATTATTCTCTCTCTCTCCATTTAAAGTAGACGTTCAAGCATATCTATATTACCGGTGTTCTACGTAACCTCGTTTATTACCATTTACTCTGTATCACATTATGTTTTTACTGCCACATGTTTAAATACATGCTTAAAACGTTGGATATTACGCATACAGTATTGTTAAAGAAATCAACCGACCTTCACAATAAACCAATATACGTCTACTCAATCTGATTATTGCATTTTAGATAATGGCTTAAACGTCAAGTAATCATGAAACAAGTGTCGCATTACCAAACTGCTTTAGCAGTGTACTCATATATCAATTCTAACGCCATTCATCCAAACCATTAATAATTCTAATACTAGTGCGTTATCTTTGTAATTACATGTATCCCCTATTAACACATATCCAATTAAAGACACCACGAGTTAATCCGTTCGAAACCCTTTAAATAAAATGTACTTTGTCCTAAAACTGGCATGTGTTGACAATGTAAAGTACTACATTAGTACACTGTATGGGACGGAGTTTACAAACTTAATCGTCAGCTGTGGCCCAGATATAGTTAGACAATTACTTCTTTAAAGTACAGGTTAATAACATGATCAGTTTTCAACTGTACCTGTTTTAAAGGTAAATAGACGATAATTAATATATTTTAGCAATGCTATATTGCGTCTCTAACTCAATGTTATGAGCACAGATTTTAGTTAAGAGTTTAATTGGAGGTAATTAATTCAGTTTAAACATATTAACAATACTTTATTTCTGCTCTTGTTCAATGTAATGTACAAACAAGTGAACATGATAAATTATAAAATTGACATATGTGTGATAGTTGTATGTGTATGTTATATCTATCATTTATTGTATGTTGTCATGACAAACAATAAATATAGTCCCTTAAAAAGCAAACATGTGATGTATTGACTTGTCTAAAATGCCTTTGAGAAGACACTCTGATATCTGCAGTTAGATACACCTTTGAAATGTATTACATTTATTTAGGTTTAATCTTGAAAACATATCTTTGTAACTTGTTGACCTATTTAATAGGGTTGCCTAGTAAATTATATTTGATATGCAGGAAAGATAATACAGTTTTTTGCTTTATAACATTCAAAATTAGACTACATCTTGCTTGGAAAACTTGACCTACTTTGAGGCTATGAACATTTCGTTAATGGTATTGTGTTAGTTACAAAACATATTACATACTGTAGGTATATACCATATTATCAAATATATTGATTCATCTTGTGTGTGACATTGACATGCTATTTCAATGTCGTTTGGTTGAATAGGTAGTCAATCTCGAGCTCCTAATCCAAAGCGTTTAAAAATATTAATACATACCGAAAAGAGAGCTCCTTTGGAAGCACCTAAACCCGAGTAAATAAAATAGCATGCTCGGTTTCAGTGTGTCTGTTCATGAGAGGTAATGTAAGAAGCAACGTCTCTCTCTTCCACTATCACCGATTAAATCATCCACGTCAAAGCCATTTATATTATCCTCGATGATCCCAAAGAGACCAGTATTAATAACACTTCTGATTCGTAATACGGGGGATACATTTACAACAGCCAAACTGCACTAAACGAAAGCCAGTGTTAAGACATACGGAAAAGGGAGATCATTAAAAAGCACAAACACAACATTTCTGTTCTGTGAATCTGAACCAGTCGCCACTTAATGGAATAACATATTTCTTAAGTTCAGGCAAATATAAAACGCTTGAGAGCTACACAATTACTATTTTACGAAAATATATCAAAATGGCTAACACCTGTGGCGGAGACCGTTGAATTAGTGTCATTCGATGTCAATATGATTGGAGTTGAAGTTAATGGAACCATACATGCAGACATTCTGTTCAATTTGGAGATATTGTAATTTAAAAACAAACCAGCGTATGCACACATTGTATGTCGGACGTTCGGACAAACGCTAGTTTAAGCAGCGTTGACTTTGAAAATCAGCATAATGACGCACATTTAAACAACACTCCATTGAAGTCCAATATAATACTATTATATAATATATTGTATGTAAATTAAGCGGGGCAGTAAATAATAAGCACAGTAGCAACGCACTACGCAATTGTGCCACACTTCGCAACTCTGTAGCCTTATGTGGCACAGTTGCATAGTGCGTTACTACAGTAATAAATACTGAAAAGGTATATAGTTATAGTATATAGTTGTAGCAACTATAGTTGCGGTGTGCGTCTATAGTTGCGAAGTGTGTTTTGACGCCACCGCACTTCGAAACTGACCGTCCGCACTTCGCAACTGGCCGTCCGCACTTCGCAACTGGCGGACTAACAAGGTCATAATGGAATAGTGTTCGCCTGCGCCATCAAGCGATATCGTTTTGATTTAGAATATAGAATAGAAATGGTAGCTTATCGTGCATTTGTCATTTGGCCTATTTTGTGGCAAAGTGAAATATATATTAAACGTTTTGAAGAAGAAGCTTTACTATTGACAATTGGCGAGATATCCTTTCGTTTTAGTATTTAAGCAATCTAAATACGATTGTTTTTTAGTAATTTTCCAACAATTAATATACCTTTTAAATTTGTGAAATAAATGTACAATTAGGAAGCAAATACCTAAAATAACGGAATATAGTAAAATGCTCAAAGAAAATACACCCTATTCTATCAAAGGAAATGTAACGCAGCCGCCCCTGTGCATAATATAAGATTTGTTGTATTCCGCACAATCTGTGGTAATAAATGGGGACATCACCTTTAATTATTCAAAATCTATAATCCGACCATTTATTGTTATACGTATAGTTGCAAAGTGACCACGATACCACACTCCACAGCTCCATACAACATAGTTGTGAAGTACGGAGTTCCGTTGCAACGCATATTTGAGAAGTATGGCGCACTGTAGCAACGCACCTGCGCAACTTTTGCTGCAGGCGCAATCATAAACTCTGAACAACGTCTGTGGAGTTTATGATTGCGCCTGTTGAAACCCGGACAAAAGGAGGTAGGTGCATGAACTTTCGTTTTAAGTTTGTTTTGGGCCGTGTCCTATAGTTTTCTCTTTGGCTGCAACTGCTGTGGTTGTTCAGTACGATTCGGGATACATCCTGAGATTTTTCAAATTATGTTTTTTGTATATCTTTACAACAGCATTTAAGTGCATTTTTTGCTATTTTTTCTGGATGTTGACTTTATTGTTAGAGATTTCCTTCTGATGTACTTTTATTTACACCGCTTTGTCAATTTGGGCGTTACAGAGGGAATAACACCGCGGATGTGTACACATACAATCGATGTAAGCTAACCTGTATGCTTTATTGTCTACAGACCGTTCCATGTCGGCAACCCTGTCATCACCAATGTTTTTTGCTACGTATTGTCGGACCTACGATGCCATTGCGCTTGATTGCTGTGTGTTCTATAGGACACTTTTTTTCTCATTTTCGTCCGTATCAAAATCTATTTAGTCTTCAGATATCACGTAATACTGAGTTATAACACATATTCTTGTATCAAGGTATATGACCGGTTTGAAACATCACTTTGTATCAGAGTTCGTATCTGAATCACAAACTCTTAAAACAAACGACTTTATAATGAATTGGGCAAAATATTATCAAACTGAATTTTGAAAGTTTAAACTTAGTACACGTGCGTGTTCAGATCATAAACTATTATAGATCAAGAGAGACAATTAGATATATAATATCTCACCGGTGTAACGTTAGGTACTCCAGTCTGGTTAGGCAATGTTTTAGAGAGTAAATGGAATAACTAGTATACATAATGCGTATTTAATATAACTTTGGATTATCTCCTTTGTATTTACTTGTCCAGTATGGCGTGATCTCCAGCAATGTAGTTGATCAGACTACACCAAGTACCAACCAATCAGCCGGCAGGGGAAAAGTTCCAGGGTAAATTCGGAGCTATTACACAGAATCTCTTAATTTTGAGTGGTTGACAAGGAAAACAAACAAGAAATGTTGCTAAAAAAATAAAATTCAACTTTTGAAGAGTACTTGTAAAGGTTAAATCATACATTTGTTACATGTATTCATAATGTGTTGCAAAATCAAAAAAAAAAAGTATATTTTACATTTTCCTTATGTTTCTACATGCAAGTAGGCGGGTCAGTGTGAACTTGTTTGTAGTTTTTTAAAACATACTCAATGTATGTTTTGTGTATGTTTCTTTGATAAAACTAAGATATGGCTCTCAAAACAAGTAAGCAAAAAGATAGCTTCTTATATTAAGGAACTCAGTACGGAGCTTAGAGCTATATTGTACGTCTATGGAAAATGAATTGGTGTAGTATGACCTAAAGCTAAATTCGAGACATACTTGTTTCTAACACAATTATTTGAAATGTGAGAAATGTTGAATTAAGCTGCATTTTGACTTTTCAAAATATATAAAACTCTTTTCATGATTTTTTAATATTTGAACGTTTTATGATGAACACTAGTGATTTAAATTATTTTGTTAAGGGCTGTTGACACAAAATTAGCCATACCTGACACCTGGTATACAAAATTGGCCTGTAATGCACATGTTTGAAACAGTTAAATGTATATCTTGTAAGTTGTATTCATTTCTGAGGGCTTTGCGTACATTGTTTAGCAAAAATTCCAGAAAGCGACCATCTACATCTGTCCGAAAAGATGTCGAAAAGCCGCTTATGTCTGTTTTGAAAAAGATGTTGATGTAAACTCTAACTCTGAGTTCATTGCTTCTTTACGGTTAGTGTCCATATGTAAATATTTTATGCGGCTTAATACATTTTACAAATTAAATTATTAGTTGGAAAAACATTTGAACTTTTTATGTTTTTTAAAAGTTTGTTTCTACCCCGCCCGCATCATTTTAATGAGTTTTCATGGATCTGTACTGTAAACAGTGCTTATTGGGAGCATGGTTGCATCAAAATGACCTGTAAAGATGGTACAAACAATATCTAAATAAAAATACAATAAATAGTACAGTAACAGGCAATCTTTTGTAATGTAAAACATGGCATGGCCCTAAAAATAGAGTTGGGGAGGATAGTTTCAGAATTATTTTTTGTCATTTTTAAACTGAAAAGTTGCATTTTCTTGATGGTTTCACATGCAGAAACTGCTGAATAATGTTAATTAATTCATTTAAAGGCAGATTATGAATGTATACAAAAACGTGGCATTTTTATGGTAAATCTGCTATGTTGACGACTGAAAATCACAAATATTAATTTTTAGTAGATCTTATTTTCAAGATAGCTTCAACTGGTTAACAATTATTAGTTATTGATGAAATCGATTCAAAATCACTTCATTTGAAACAAATGATTGGAACGGTTATGGAGATATGGCATTTTGAGGATTCTGGATTTACGCGTAAAAATCGAATGAAATTGACTTCAGCCGAAGCTCTTTTAAGCAGTCATATTTTGTAGAAAATGACTTTTTTCTAAAGTGAAAGACACCATTTTCCTCAGAATGAATGTATCAAACAATTTAGGAAGAAAAAACAAACTTCAGTCAGGTTTGAATGACTCTTTAGATCAGACTAGATCAATTACCATCCAATCAGCGGACACGGAAACAGTTCCAGGGTAAATTCGAAGCTATTACACAGACTCTCTTAATTTTGAGTGATTGACATGGTAAACAAACCAAACAATCTTGCTAAAAAATTAAAATTCAACTTTTGAAGAGTACTTATAAAGGTTAAATTATACATTTGTACCATGTATTCATAATGTGTAGCAAAATAAAAATAAAAAAATAAGTATATTTTACATTTTCATCATTTATTTAGGGGAAATAATATATGTTATGTTGCTGTAAGCAAAATATTCCTGCAAGTCAAACTATTTAAATAGAAAAGAAAAAAATACGAAACAAAAACATATGTACATTGTTAAATATGTTTCCAAAGCATATCATTTCTTTGTATAATTTGAACAATGGATAACATATACAAAGTGATAGGTCACCTGCATTGTTTATCTCATATTGATAGAAAACAGACAAAGGGTAATTATTTACTACATCTGTATAGGTATGCAAAAGTGTACCTACATTTAATTAGTACAGTTGATAGCTTAAAGGACAATTTTTCTTTCGAGAAGTTTGTTTCATTTGCATCAATATTTATGCTTTAAAATGCGTTGTGTACAACAAACCTCTTTTTATGTATTTATTTAGTTAGTTAATTTAGTTAGTTATTTAGTTATTTAGTTAATTAGTTAGTTACTTAGTTAGTTACTCAAGTAACATATCTGGTCTCAGCGAGTTGGTTTATTTAATCACCGAGATGAGCGTAACCAACGAGCTGAGACAGACTCTATCTGTTGTGTAGTATGGTGTACTTTAATTAGAAAAATCTATGACAAGAGAGATGACTTTAATATAAATATTGTTAATTATCCCGAGATATATGGGGATATTTCCCGAGCAACTCCTTATGGGGTATATGCGTCTCAACCTATTCGCTTTTCTAGAGCTTGTACTCGAGTTGAGGATTTTAACATTCGTAATCTTTGTATAACTAAAAAGCTACTCCATCAGGGTTACCGTTACCATAAACTTCGTTAAACCTTTGCAAACTGTTATTATCGTAGCCCTGATCTTCTTTCCAAACATAAAAGTAATTTAAGAACTCTTCTGGGACAAAGACTATCACAATCTGACTTCTATGGTGACGCGATTTACAAACTTTGTTGAATTCTTGGTCATTAAACTTGTTAATACGTTTATCAAAAAGGGTTATGACCCTATCATTGTGCAACGCACTTGATGCTTGGTGGTGGACCTATTTATTTTCGCCACTATGCTTTCCTCTCTTTCATTGTGCGATAACTGGACAGGATGTAGAGCCTATGATGACGTCTAGCTAAAGCCCAAAATGACGGTGACGTTTGATGTTTGTCTGCAATATTGTCTTGTCGTGCCCTCGCTGGTTTAGTCTCTTGTTGCTCTATCTTCTGCCAAGTCAATGAGAACGTTCTTTGTGGTTTCTAGGTTAATGTTTTTGTTTTTATTAATATATACACGAGCATCATTGTGTTTTACTTATCTTTTCTATTATTGCTGCCTTGTTGGTTAGAAAATAGTTCATGGAGGGGATTTCTTTTATTTACACTGACCCGTTTTAGTGGGGTGACAATAGGGTAAGTGTGAGGTTTGGTGCACCCTATAACCTGGTTTAAACCCCCATCGGATTTTTTTGCCGCTGACTGTTCCAAGACGGTAGCCCTATCGTCAACCATTTGTTTGTGTTTGTGACGTCATATGCCTTTATTCCTTATTAACATTGCTATTCATGTTTGTCGTTTTGCGTGTTTTTGGGGTCTACTGTGTTCTGTAAAAGCTGCATTTCCTGTTCGACTTTTATACTTATTTTTACTGGACCTGCCCGTACTCTAAATTCCGTGTATTGGAAGTTAGAGTAAGGCGCCTCCCCTTTGGTTATCCTGCATTAACCGATTTAACGCTATGCATTAATCAAAGGTATTTTCGCCGACAATGCTACAAAGAGATATTACTGTGAACACCAATTTTATTATTCGAATGTAATTCGTGTAAACGTACAAATTATATATGTCACCAAGCAATACTTAATTGCCTGCTATTGACCCTCTTGCATTTAATTTACTACAAACGTTTGATATTTAACGCATTCTATATGTGTAATAGGTACCTTTAATCTCTTTATAGCATATGTACATATAATACTCGATTGAGCCCAAATGCAAATATACTCTAGTTTCCGAAAATATATGCCTAAGAATTAAGGGTATGTCGGTAGGTAGTTGTTCTTATTCTTTCAAATAGTTTTATATATGATGTATAGAGAGATGTCACATTTGCCATAAAAAGAACACCGGGGTAGGGGCTAAACTGTATGGTCGGTTGGTTTAGTGGAAGCGCAGGATTTACTTTGTCCTGACATTAAAGGAAACGAACGTATAAGAAGATATTATAGTGTATTATTGTAATTTCAACACTATATGTAGTAGATATTATTTGATAAATGTTGTTGTTTTGTTTGACCTATAATAAATATGTGGTGAACGACCTTTGAAAAATAAAACATTACAAAAAATATATTATATAAGAGGTAGTTCATGAGTGTGCATATTATCGATTATTTCACTAATTGTATTGAGGACCACTAGTGCCTTTACAATAACCTTCTCAAGTGTTACCATTAGCTTAATAAAAACAGTTTTGCTGCTCAGTAATGACATTTAACATTGAGTGGAAATATTGAATATATACTGAAAAGTTGATCCCTTGGAAGCAACAAACACAAACAAGAGAGAAAAGTAGTAGACTCGGTTTTATTGAGTCTGTTCATGAGAGGTAATTATAAAACGCAACACCTCTCACGCCTCCTAGCACTGGCTTAATCGATAATCTACTTTAAAGCAACACAGAATTGGCTTGGTGATCTCAAAGGACCAGTAAATAAGAACACTACTGATTTGTAGTCGGGGCGAATTTTTAACGCCGCCACACAGCACTAAACAAACGCTAGACTAAACTTGTATTAAAGAAATACCTCAAGTGTATAGAACTTTATTCGCCGATTATATCAAAACGCTTTTAAAAACATTGTGATTTGCTACCAGGATAAGTAAACAGATAACTGAATAGCATGTATGGAGATGCAATGTCATAGCGACATTACAGGCTAGATGTTGATGTTTTAATATGCGAATAATCATTTGCCTTCGTAAATAGAAGACTCCTAACATGCTTGTTGGCCCTTTTATCTACGTGTCCAGCAAGGTACTCTCCTTATTTCTTCTCTGATTGTTTTTCCTGTTTCAAGTTCAACGCGCCTGAACTAAACGATTATGTAATTATTTAAGCATCTCATGTAAGCATGCACTTTTACTACGAACGCATTGTTAATTACAATTATTTATTGAATATTTCATTTAATTATAAGCGTTAATAATGATTTAACATATAATTGCTTTTTTTTTCATTTTTTAAAAAATCGCACATCCCAACTCCGCAAATAGCTTGTTTAAGAATCGATTTTTCCAATTTTTCCAATAATCATTGCATATACCTACTGTCATTAGATATTCAGTTTGTTTATTATTATTATATTGTTATAATTATAGAAATGACGTTTTAAACTATTGCGTCTCATTACATTTTACTAAACAGCACCTTATACAATTGTCGTTCAGGTACCATTCAATAGAGTTCCGGGGCTATGAACATTTAGACCATATACAGGATAATACAGCCATTGTTTTGTTTGCGTAGTCTATTTTAAAGTATAAATGATGACACAATATAAACACACCATATTGAATATAAACTAGATAAAGCTATCATAATAACGAAAAGGATTACATTTGTAAAACAATAAAACCCACAAATTGTTTTACCAACGCCAGCAAAAATGGAATTGGAATGCTCGCGATTTAACAGCTGTCAGGTTCCTTGATCTTTAAAATACCTATTACAGGACACCGTTGAGATCCTTAGCCAAAATATGGTGATATTTTTTTAAATAATGTTCTTGTTATTTACCACATAACATGGCTTCTGAGAGTGTAATAAAGCCATGACGGATGGATGGATGGACGCATGTTTAGACACAGAGAGAAACGAGAGAGAAAGAGAGACAGAGAGACATAGAGACAATATATAAGAATATTTAGATATATCAGATATATAAATGGTCTGCCAAACGATAGGTTTTTCCTCTACCTGTCTGAAACCTTTGAACATTAAACCCACTCTCGGTCGCTCATGCTCCCGAGCATTTTGATTCACAAGTGTTTAGTATATTGCCCTATATAACTGGTAAATGAACGTCGACATATTTGTTCAAACTACTTTATTATAATATCGGTTTTCTTAATCATGTGTATTTGTAGATTTTTCAAACACGTAAAAGAAGTAATTTCGTGGGTAGTTGATGGAAAACGAAAATAGGTTAAACTTTGTTATTCGATACTCAACAATATGTATACAATAAAGTAATGTCAAGTTTTAAGTGTCGAATACATGAGTTAGAGATAGAGATAAGTTGACATAAACACAATCAAACGAACATACTATGAAGCTTTATCCTGGTTTTATAAATCTTTATTTTGCGTGTTTTCTGACGCTTAAAATCGTTTAAATGTTCTGATACAGCTCTTCGTACGTTCATAGGTGATCTGTCCTTTAACTTCAGCTAAAGCGACACTGAAACTCAATGGTCTAGGTATGTTTATCACTTGACATATACACAACAGTTTAAAGTAAACACAGTTGACAACCAGTCAACATTCTATAATCGAAGGAGAAGAGCACAATTATATAGTTTAATAAATTGGCTTCTGAATTGTAAATATAATTCCAGTCCACTTGCAAGATTAAGTCCTTATATTTCGACTGACGAGGAAGTGTAAGTAAACTGTAATGCTTGCATTCGATTGTTTCTCACCACCAGCGCGATTTTATACCGGCTATATTTCGCTATGATATAGTTGCGTCATACTATATCGATTTTGTACAACTAAGTGAAACATTAAAACGATTAGCTCTTTGATATATTAGGTATTCAACACGTGTTTAAACATGTATTGACTACTTGACTGTCACTTCCCTTTTTGACTTACATTTCTGTATTGAAAATGGAGAAATAATTAGTAAAATCTATGACAAGAGAGATTATTCTTTTTTATATTTGTAATTATCCCCAATTAGATCGGGTCATTCCCCGAGCTAATTTGTATGGGGTCTATGTTTCTCAAGTTATTCGTTTTCTAGAGCTTGTAGTCGAGCTGCGAACTTTAATATTCGTAATATTTGTATAACTAAGAAGCTACTCCATCAGGGCTACCATTACATTAAACTTCGAAAACCATTTGCAAAATGTTATTATCGAAACCCTGATCTACTTTTAAAATACACAAGTAATTTAAGAATACTTCTGCCACAAGTACTATCACAACCTGACTTCTATGGTGATGTGATGTATAAACTTCGTAAATTCCTTGGTCATAGTCACTTTCCTACACTCTTTATTAACATGTTTAAACAGTTTATCAAAATAGGTGATGGTCCTAGCATTTTGCAACGCACATCATGTTTAGTGGTTTTCTCATTTACAGTTCGCCACTATGAGTTCCTCTTTGATTGTACCCTATGATGACGACCACCTAAATCCTTAAAGGACGGTAGCGTCTAATGATTGTCTTAAACCTTGTCTCATCGTACCCTTTATGGTTTGTTCGCTTGTTGCTCTGGCTTCTGCTAAGGCATTGAGCATTTGATATCAGATTTATGAAACGAGCTATGAATTAAAAATAATTCATAACGAGTTTCATAAATATTTTATGGAATGGGGTCGAGACGAGTTTTAGATGTTTTTATCAACTTACATAATGGACAAATGTGTAAAACATAATACATGTAATATGAACTTAAAAACGCCACCACGTCTGACAATCTTAATCGCCAAAACGTCATGTGACATCATAAATCATGGTCTTTAGAGCCAAAATTCATAAAGTCCAGGTGTAAACAACGCTGGATATCAAAACGCTCGTGTTTTATTTCTTTAAAAATGGCATTTTAAGCTGACTTTTAAAAAGTTACAAACTTGTTTGTATAACGTTTAGTATGTAGTATGAGCTGTTTGTAAATAGTAAGTTGATGACAAAGACCGGGATGAATTTGTGATAAAAATGAAATTAATGTTGCACATGAAATGTATGATATGTCCAACTTATAAAAATCGCTCCAGGCTGTATACACGGCTTACACGGAAAGTAATGGGACCAAATGTAATTCACCCCTGTAATACTATGGTAAATATACAGAAAGGAAAAAGAAATACTTAATCAAAACATTGCCTAAACTACACTAGTATATACACCTAATCCAAGTAATATTCTCTACGAGTTTTGTACAAAAATGGGCTACAACTCATTACAAAGAGGACAACTCTGTCATGTAGTAGACCCTTAATCAAAGTATACTGTGTTACATGAAATTCATAAATGTTGAAATTTCGCTTGAAAAAGTCCAGCCATTTCAGTATTGTGTTTAATGTTAAGAGATAGTTTAAAGCCTTACTTAGCTCACCTGCTTGAGCCAAATGCACATTTTGTCGATAATGAAACTTTAAAGAGGTAATTGGTGTGTTCTGTGCCTTTGAAACCTTCTTTCCGAAAGGACAGGCCGAATGTCGCCCTGTACCATTTGATTAGAAGTAGCATATTAAACACGCAATATATAGCGGAAATATCCATTATGCGTTTCTTTTACTTTACAGTTTATTAATGATGTAAATTTTTTGAAAATACATATGGATATCTTCTATTTCGTTGTTTGAATTGAACTACTTATGACAATGGAATTTCTTTGTTTATGTGTGTGAAGTTTAAATGTGCATATGTACATTTTACGACTGTTTGTTCAAGTGTGGAGCCTATGATCTTGTCGTACCCTTAACGATATGCTCTCTTGTTGCTCTGACTTCTGTCATGTTACTGAGTACTTACTTTGTAGCTTTCTAAGCTTTCTTAAATATTATGTATGCATGATCATGAAAGTGTTTTACTTATATTGCCTATTAAATGCATTGGTTGTTAAAGATTATAACTTGGCGGAGATATCTTTATTTACACTGTTCCGTATATTGGGATGACAATACGGTGAGAGTGTGGTTTATTGCATCCTAGAACCTGGTTTAAACCCCAGCGGTTATTTAGCCACTGGCCGTTCCAAGGTGGTAACCCTATTGTCAACCCCTTTATGTTTGTGATGTCATATCTTGCATTTTATTCATCTTTATAGTTGTTGTTTGTTTCTGTGTGTGTTTGTGGTTGTCTGGATCCTTGAATGCTACCTTTCATGTTCGATTTCATATTTTCTTTTGGTATCGATGCAAAAATGAAAAAAACAACATGATCTGTTCTTTCAACTTTTACTTTTCGTTTCGGCACACTATTCGATTTAAACAGAAATAACTGAATAAACGGACTGCAGAAGACATATCAGAAGAAATTATCTGTAACGTTTAATAAATCTGTTTAATGGAACGAAGTAAAATATGCATTCTTCAAATAGTGTATTATTTTCCATTATTCCTTGGCGTCTAATTTATTCTTTATTATTTGAACGAAACAAGCAATTTATTAACACAATAGTCATACTACGCTGTACGATTTCTATTCAACAACTGTTAGTTCACTCCATTGATTAAGATTAAACAAAACATGTTTATATATAATTCACTGCCGAACTACAACGTTATGCATGCTTATATATTCGTTTCTTTAATACATACAATATGTTTCTTTACAGTGTACTCACTTTTAAAGAAATGAAAAATCCGTCAGTATATAGGTGTTAATATTTGTTTCAACTAATAATTCCAATTTCGTAAAACTAATAATGTCTGTCTTTATAAATCTCCACTTCAGTGAGAAGAACGTGTTTTCGAATGGTGTGCAATGAATCTCAATTTAACCAGGACACAAATCACTGCATAATGGGCAATATTAGTTACATTTCTTAAATTATGTTGCTAATAAAGCTAAGCATACATGTACATGCATTATGCGTGCTATTGGACAGGAATCTGAAGTAAATATCTGAAGCTGCCCCTCAGATTAAAAGGAACACTGAGAAACGTCTGACTGCCTCAGTAAAACACTTGACATCAACATACAAGAGTTGTCGTTTGATAGGATATACTGATATCATAACTCGCATTATACGCGTTTGAGCAATACTTGCATGACACGATACTGCTTGTTTTGATAAACCGATAAGAAAATAATAATGCTAAATACATTTATGGAGGTACTGGATATAAACGGCAGAGCCTCGCATCATGAAATGTTATCCAACTCGTATAATAAATTCAATATTAAATAGATACTCTTATAAGATCCTCTATTATACATAATGAGCAAACAATGAATGCCATTTAAATATACGAGATCATACAGAGCTGTTTATGTTCGAAGTCAATGATAAAGGGACGTATATGACAAATAATATTGCAAAAATATTACAAAATCATTTGTAAACAACATCGATGATAAAAAAAAAAACCAAATAGGTTGGAAACATACTTGTATAGGTCATCGAAACTCGTTCTTAGTTCAATGAAAAGGTAGGTAATTTTAAAATTACGAAATCTGAAAGGTTTTTGTTTGAGATTAACACTCGCGTTTGTGAGCACATTTCTGTACTTTTTAAACAATGAAGTACCTGGCAATTATTGTTATAATGCAAAACATTAAAATTGCTCAAAGCAAAACGTTTGTATACTGAAACAAACTGTTTTTAATATACGGGAGAGACTTCGCTTAGAAAATAATAAAATAACACTTTTTTTTAATCACATCCTTACCTTGCATTTCTAATATCTTCAAACAACTACATCAATGTTCATAATTATGTGTAATCTGTGTCCCTAGAAGGTCGTGTGAAACTTCTGTTGTTCAACATATAATAACCATGCACCTAATATTGGACTTCCACTTAATGTATAGTTAACTATCGTACCAGGTCAATACATTTTCAAAAAGTATCAATCAACTACATCTACTACACATGTATCGATAACAGTCAACGTTTGTATTGCTTGCAGTAGCTCAGTGTCCGTGTACTGGTTTACAATAATTGTATGGAGTGTAGTTTTGTGACGACGATCTTTATAAGGTATGATTGCAATAAATGTTTTAAATTTACAATATGCAAACATTTAAAGCCGAAATTAAGGTTGTATTTCATACCCCAGTCAACCCCGTATTCTCTTCTTGGAGAAAGGGTTGGATGGGGTATGCAAGTTAATATTCGGACAACGTAATAGGGACTCATGAATCTTAGGGGACTCTTCTTAAACGTATGGAGAAATATATAACATATATTTGAGGAAAGTTTGGTGCTTTTTTCCGGTGTGTCTATATTGGGTCCAAAATCCTGGGGTTAGGTCCCTAGCTCCACGGAATTATTAAGTATCAAGCACAAATGTGATAATCGGCACAGCGGAGACGGGAATCAAACCAATGACCTCAAGCGTTTGTATGTTGTTAACCCTTTCCTGCAACTTACATCGTCTTTATAACTTGGGCTAATTAAGTCGGTTTGTGTATACCGAAGTCGATCACTCTTTTAATACACAAGTTGCTATGACGGCTCTTCATCTATTCGTTAATTGAAATCAAACAGAAAACAGAGATACCAGTCCAAAAGTTATAATACATTTAGAGGAAAGCAAATAAATGAATAAGAATAATTTGACTTACTGTTTACGGTGATTAGTAAGATAAGAAGTAAATCCAAATTACTATCACGTTTAAGCTCTGCAAAACCTATATCGTGACTGAAACGATAGCTATTTATTCATTCTACCGAACCAATCAGCGTGAAGATATTTTATGACATAATCATTGCGTCCTTTAATAGGTGTTTTCTTTGGAAAATGTCTAAGATGAGAACTTGCTATATTCGGTTAATGTATTTATTACATAGTTAAGAGTTAAATATTCGACTAAATGTAGTTGTAAATGAGCATTAATACCGGTGAAATATATTGATGTAACACTTATTATTGGTAACAATTTATCATTTACACTATTTAAAAGTATATATTGTTTAATATAATGTTATAAGGAAACAAAATGGCACAACAAACACAAGTAATGTAAATAATTAAACTAAATGAAATATATCTCTGAGTTACGTCGATACTTATACGCTTTTTTATAGACTCATAAGTGAGAAAGTGTAGATTCTTACGGATGGCTGGTAGGTGTACAGTACTGGTTCTACCCAGGAAAGATGCATGTTGGATTATTTGTTGGTGGAGGCAGACCACCCAGTTTTCCTGATTAGAATATTCGATTCGTGAATTGGTATAGATATAGTTCTTTTTATAGCAGTAACATTGAACATATAGAACATATCTGTCAATAAATAAACAGGTGTTACAATTGCCGATACGCTTGTAAAACTAAATATCTGCCGCATTTAAAGAAATGCATTTAAAAATAACACCTGTTGCTGATTTAGCTTGCCATGATCTGAAATTTGCATTTTGATATATACATTTTATTTGTGGACCATTGACACTGACATTGACTGAAACATATGACCCCAAAGTGTATGAGACCTATAACATGTGTTGGTGATACATATGCTCGTAATATTTCGACTAATTATTTGACGTGGATTGGACGTATAGCTGGATAGGAAACGTTTGCATAATCGAGAATTTAACTCTGTAATACACGTATCCCGTTTTTTAATTGAAATAAACCATCTAGTCAAATTTTGTAAAATTCTGAATCGGTTTATTTGAGCTAATTTCGTTTACAAGCTCATTCTTCTTTTAGATATGTTTAAAAGCAAAGGCTCTTACTCTTACTCAAATAAACTGTTGTTTCAAATTGGGTCAAAATCGGGTTCTGCTAATTCTATAGCAATACATTGTCATTCTTTTAATAATTCAGGATAGCGATCATGCAGCGCATGCATCAATTCATTGTATAGTCGAACTCCTGCGAGATCGTATTGAAAACCATTGATCACGGGACTTTGGAAAAATCGGTTAGTAAAATGATGATGTTGTCTCAATAATTAGCTAATAGACGGACATCTCGTACTATCAAACATGTACTGTAGAGGCTGAGTATGCTAGTTAAAACGTTTGTTTGTTTGTGTGTATGGTGTTTTACGTCATTTTCAACACATGTAAGGTTATATATGACGGTCGATTCTTTGTGGTGGAGGCAGACCACCCGCTTTTCCTGAGTAGAACCAGTACTGTACACCTCCCGCCATCCGTAAGAATCGACATTTCCTCACTTACAAGTCGAGCTCCCAGTGGGATTCAAACCCGCAGCGGTGAGAGGCGAATGTTTACAACGCAACGTCGTTAACCATTCGGCCAAGGAGACGCTCGTAAAATGAAACAGTCAACGAAGTACGTGTATTGGGAAGCGTTACAACTTAGAGAATTACGCTATGAAATCAATTGAATATAATTAAACTTTGCACACTATGCCGAATACATAAGTTTAATATCTCAGGGTAAAAAATTATGCTGTATCCCCTATACGCTGCGTTGACGCTCACCACACAACAAACAGCGTGCAGATCCAAATGGTTTAATTAATAAAACAGGTATTGTTTATGTAAACAAAAAAGTTAAAAGTGATCATACCTTTTTAACGAAGCGTACGTTTCTAATCAGTTGTGTCAATTCACGCCTGGGTGCATCGTTTGATGCAATGCACATTTGGCGGTAATATTATACACTAAAATTTGACACAAAGTCTATTTCATCTCCGTTAAGGTTACAAATAAACATATTCTGACTTTAAAGGGACACACGGCGTCCCGCTAGTTTTCAGTATAACTTGCATTTGTTCAATCAATATTATTAATTATAAGAATAGTATTAAGCATTTTTTTTTTTTGCATATTATTAATTGTTAATATTATTGCACCAATAATATATTAAAACTTATAATATAAAAAGGCGAAATAGTAATTACTTACAGGATAAAGTAAAAATGATACTGGATATATAAATCGAGACGCCCATTTTAAACAATTCAAGATTGCCGTTTATCCCTTTAATATACTCGACGGATAGTCCTAGTCTACTGAGAAATATTTAAATATAAAACATATGTTTAAAATACATAGAAAACTTATACTTAAAATATATTCACATGGCATAAAGGTCCTTTATTGAAAGTATCGACTTTTAAAAAACATTCTGAAGATATAGTTAAACCTGTGTATATTTAGATACACAACAAAAGACAACTATTTCAGTGTCGTTCAAAGTCGATTTTGGTCATAAAAGAACCGAAATATTTTATCTAGTTAGTGTTTACTAAGGTTTAAAATCGTTCAACGCTCCCGAGGTATATGTTTTATAAATATGAAACTTCAAATAAAGTAAAGCTAAAATTAAGTAATACAAATACAGGTGAATCGACATAAATTGGCAATATTTACACACTAGACACAAACAAAAGTTAACTTTGCCCTTAATGGTTTATTCTCTTGTTGCTCTGGCTTCTGCCAAGTCATTGAGTACCTTCATTGTGGCTTTCTAGGCTATTGTTTTTTTTTGTATTATATTTACACGAGCATATTTGTGTTTTACTTATATTGCCTATTGATGCTGCCTTGTTGGCTAGAGATTAGATCATGACCATGATCATGATCATGATTTCTTTATTTACACTGTCCTGTTTGAATGGGATGACAGTAGGGTAAGTGTGAGGTTTGGTACACCCTAGAACCGGTTTAAACCCCCAGTGGCCTTTGTTGCCACTGACCGTTCCAAGGCAGTAGCCATATTGTCAACCCTTCTGTGTCTGTGATGTCGTTTGCATTGTTTATTACTTTTGCCTTCTCGTTTGTCTGTTTGCGTGTTTGTTTTTGTGTTTTGCGGTTGACTGTCGTCCTTGAATGCTGCTTTCCCTGTCCGATATTTTTATCTTTTTTTTGTTTTCATCCGATATACTTTAACCATCCGTGCCATTGATGTACAGATTCCATAGCTTAGTGGATAACGCGTCTGCGTGTGTCAATACATTGAAATTGTGTTTATTTCTCGGGTTCGAACACCATTAAAACCTAGTCTTCATTTAGTGCAGCGTGTGGCGCCGTAAAACGTATCCTGTGCAATGAATCAGTGGTTCATCGAGTTGGCTTTAAATTAGAATAACTCTTGATCCGCTGTTAGGGGCGTGAGACTTGTTGCATCTTGCATTACCTCTCACGGCCTTCATAAAACCTAGTAGTACCCTAATTTCCTCTCTTATTTGTGTTCGCTGCTTTTGAAGAATTTCTATACTGTATTGTTATCATTCACCATAGCCTTTTACCTCATTTTACCCCAATTTACTGCAGTGTGGCGGGTGTACAATGTCTCCCCGAGCTACGAATTAGTAATGCTATGTATTACTAACTGATCCTTCGGGATCATCGAACTCGGTTACTATGACTTTAATGCAGAAAAAACGCTTAAGCGGTGCTAAGGTTTGTGATTAGGCGTCACATCTTATATTACCTCTCATGAACAAACGCAAACAAACCGAGTCTGCTAGTGTTTTCTCTTTTTTGAGTTCATGCCTTCAGATGGATCCGTTTAACTGTACGTATGTACTTAATATAAGGCCTATTTATGCTGCCTAGAAAGTTAGAGAAAATAGCCTTGCGATGATTTACTTATTTGCACTGTCCTGCTTATTTGGAATGAAAATAGGGCGCGGTTTTATGCGCCCTAGAACCTGGTTTAAACTCCTAGATTCCTTTTGCCGCTGACCATCCCTGTTTTGTTAACACTTTCATGTGTGTGATTGTGTTAATACTATATCTCATTTACATCATACGGTATATATGTACATCCCTATATATACAATTTGGAACTGGATTCAGAAGTAAGCCAGACGTATGTGTGAACCAGGTTTCATTGTCCTACATGGACAGTATTTTTCCCAATTAGGCTACTAAAGCCTTTTGTTAATCATGATTAAGTATATATTTAATTTGATCAGCTTACAATTTACTAAAGACACGGCAAAAGAGGAAAACATATAAAACAAATGATAAAGATAGACAGGATTAACGTTAATTACCTCATTTATTTAAAACAAAGGAGCTGGGATGTTTGTCTTCAAATCACGGATCAGTTTATATTATTGGTAAACAAATGTAATTATATCGGACCTTAAGGACCATAAACTTATGTTTTTCAAAAACAGTATGCAAACTATTAAAACTATGGCACTATTTTAGTTTCATAGAAGAAGATATTTAAGTTTATCCCTATATAAAGCTACGTACAACATATGGTCCTTGGGGCGGCACCAAATGTGACCACTGAGGCGGGGCCAAATCTGATTCCACGGTCACCATTTCAAAATAACTTGGGAGAAGGCCATAAGCTTATAGTAAATGCAAAATATTAAGAATATGGCTCTTTTAGTTCAGAAAATAATATTGTTAAGTTGTTCCCGATATCAGTATATGTACAAATGTGACCCCCTGGGCGGGCCATGTTTAACCCTATTTGAACAATCGTGAAAGAGGACCATAAGAGGATTCTACCTGTAATATATGAGAGATCTGTGCCTTGCAGTTGCAGAGGAGATTTTTAAAATTTTCCAAAATAAGCTTATGCAAAACATATTACTCATGTGGCGGAGCAAAATTTGACCTCGGGATCACCATTTAAAGAAAGTTTCTATGAGCTTTAGCAAATGCAAAATATTAACCATATGGTTTTTGTAGTATCAGAAAAGAATAATTGATTAGGTGTTTCCCTATAAAAATCTATGTAAAAAGTAAGAAACCTAGGGCTCGGACAAATTTGACTCCATGGTCACTATTTGAACAAACTTGATAGACAGCCATAAGCTTATGGTAACTGAAAAATACTAAAGAAGACGTTTAAGTTTCACGGTATATGAGTCTATATGTAATGTAATATGTATATGTAAAACGGTGACCTCCGTGGAGGGGCCAGATTTGAGGCCAGTGACACAATTTGAATAAATCTGGTAGAGGATCAAAAGTTATAAACGTCTGGCTCTTGTAGTTTCAGAAAAGGCGATTTTTATTTTGTATATCCCAAATTAGTCTGTTTAAAATATCTGACCCCCGTGTTGGGGCCATATTTGACTCAATGGTCACCATTTACATAAACTGGGTAGATGAACATAAGCTTATAGTAAAGCAAAATATTAAACCTCTGGCTGCTTTAGTTTCAGAGAAGAATATTTGTTTAAAGGAAGTACATCAGGATTGGTATTACTTTTAGAATTGTTCAAATACATTATTTATGTATTTAGTTAATAAAACATAAATTAACCGAGCCACAAAACACCAAATGAAATTGCCCTGAACATATAAAATAAACAACCAGAAGAAGGCATTTCCTAACTTTATTGACGCGCCAGGGATATAACTATGTTAAACATTGCGGTAAAATCAATCGCAATGTTGCAGAGCGAGAGTCATGTGTAAATATCGCCGATTTTCTATGAGCGTGTTTTTAAAAAAAAATCAAGATTGCCATGTGTCCCTTTGATTGCAGTAGCACAGTGTCGTCCGTAAAATGGTGGTTTGAGGTGTACTTTTGTGACCACCTTTATTCTTTAGACCTTATGAGGTATGATTCGTAGTTTATCCCTTAACCCACTACATATATATAATGGACTGTTCTTTCTTTGAATTAAGACCATTCCATTTATGTTACAAAGGGCTGTTTTGGTGAAAATGACTGGTCAGCCAACGGACAGTGTAAACCTACACGCAGGCTGATCTTGCTTTACAATGGACACAAAGGCTAGTCGTGCTTAGCGGGTTAAGGGTTAACAATGTGTAAAGTTCATCAGCACTCATTGTCGATCAATTATTACATTTATAACAGTCGGAATCCCAACGTTTGGCTTAGATTACACCCACAAATACCCACTGACTCACCATTCATGGCTAAACTAAATAACAAAACATACTGGGCAACTTCCTTATCTCTAATTATGAGATCAATTTCTTAGGGGTTTAACTTTTTTAAGATTACGTATTAGAATGTTTTTATACCGGACAACTTTCTAAAGTCAAGTTTATCGTGTCCATTTATTACAAGTGCATGCCTTGTAAGAATGCTTCATATGAAAGTTGTTTGAACG
Organism: Cyrtodaria siliqua; assembly: GCA_037043455.1. NCBI lineage: Eukaryota > Metazoa > Mollusca > Bivalvia > Adapedonta > Hiatellidae > Cyrtodaria > Cyrtodaria siliqua. Next base: position 68,258 of record JAWPHD010005279.1, on the reverse strand, counting down.
CACTTGCTATTGTAAGGGGGCCAGACAGTCTTAATATCAACAATACCAGAGACTTGTCAAATTCGTAAATACAAGTTTAAAACTACTAGTTTTTGAAATGGTATTGACAAAAACGTATTGCAGCGTCTTTTATTATGTTTCCAGTGGAAGATGTTTGACAGAATGAATGTTACGCAGCGCACGCTCTGCGGGTCACCGTCTGGACATTTCCACAGCCAGGCCAAACCAACCCACTCTTGTTAGAGGAAATAGCTTGGTGGGGATTGTCTTATTTACGTTGAATTGGGATGAAAATAGGGTAAGCTTGATTTGTTTTGACCGTTTGAAGGCGACCGTTTCAAGGCGATACCCTTGTTGTCAATCCAATTATGTTGGTGGTGAGGCTTGAGCCAAATGGGTATTCAATAACAGGGATAACATTTAGGGTGTCATGATTAGTTTCAGTCTTTCTCCCGAAAGGAAAGGTCTTACGTAACCATATACTATTCAATTAACAGCAGCATATTCTACATACAATATACATACATATATTTAGTATATGTCAATCATGTTTCATATATACACATTATGTACAACAAAGACCAGAATGTAACGTAATATACGGGTATCTATTTATTGAGGAAGTTGTTTTACGTGCATGTAATAGTCGTCTGCTTCCCTATTATTGCGTCTGGAATATGAATCGGTTTAAATGCATTACGAGGTCCCGCCTTATTTCAATTAAGCCCTTGGAAAGCTTATAAAGGCAGAATTTTATATCGGATTTTTCGATAATAAAACATATTTAAAAACATTTGTTGCTGAAAATAAATGCGATAACCTGTTTAAAATTCGCTATAAAATGTTTTAATTTTACAATATGCAAACCTTTTAAGTCAATATCAAGGTTGTATCTCATACCCCAGCCAAACCCGTTTTCATTTCTTGGAGAAGGGGTTGGATGGGATATGAAAGTTTATTTTCCGACCACGTAATGGAAAACACAATACTCTTGAGTTTTATATCAAGATTAACATTAGCACCTCTATTTACTAATCCTTTATTATTCTGTCTTTAAACTACTTGTATATAATTAAGTAAAAAATATTCGTTATTTTACCATTTTAATACATATTAGTATTATAATTATTATTATTATTATTATTATTATTATCCATCATCATCATCATCAGCAGTGTGATCCATCATCATCATCATCATCATCATCATCATCATCATCATCATCATTATTATTATTATTATTATTATTATTACTGTTTTTAAAATTTTATTCAGACATCAAGTGTACATACAATTATCATATAAAATTTGCCCATGAGAGGGAAGAATTAGAGGAAACATATCAAATATGTTTAAAAAATTTCCACTCGGAAACATGTTATTGGTGTAATATAATCAATTGTTATTATTATGTACAACAATTTGCTTTGCACAATTATACTAATTAGTGTTAAAAATTGCAAATATGCGAACTATGTAGACAACTAACTGGACGCCGCATATTTTGAACACGGTACACGATTATGGCTTCAAGTGTATACATAAAAGAGGCAATCGTGAAAATTCGGTCAATCCCGTCATTCCTCGGGATCATGCCTCGTGTGCATATCAACTCATCGGTATGTTCAAAATCTTAACATTATGTTAACCGGAAGGAAACGGCACAGAATATTGGGCGGTTCGATGGACGGACGTTCAGAGAAAGAGAGAGAGAGAGAGAGAGAGAGAGAGAGAGAGAGAGAGAGAAGGGAGGGGAGAGGGGAAAGACATACATACAGACAGACAGACAGACAAATAGACAGACAATATATAAACATATTTAGAAATATTTAGATATATCAGTTATTTGGTCTGCCATATGGTAGTTTTTTCCTCTACCTGTCCGAAGCCTTTGAACATTGACCAGACTCTCGATCGCTCATGCTCCCAAGTATTTGGATTCACCAGTGTTGAGTATATTGACCTATATAGCTGGTAAATTAACGTCGACATATTTTGTTCACCCTAATTTCTTATAATATCGGTTTTCTTAATAATGTGTAATCGCAGATTTTCCAAAAACGTAAAATAAGTTAATATGTCATGTGTAGTTCATGGAAAACGTATTGGCCAATAATATAAGAAATTAAGAGTAATATTGATGTACCGTTATGAGTTTACTTTGACATCAACACATTTTTACTTACTAAGTATGCCCATTTCTCAAAATCACATGACAAAGATATGAAGCTTTATCCTGTTTTTACACAATTTGGAAGTGTTTTTGAGACGTAATGATATTTTAAAACAATCTTCTTCTTGCGTGTTTTCTGACGCTTAAAATCGTTTTTATGTTCTGACTGCTCTTTGTACGTACATAGATCATCTGTCCGTTAACTTTAGCCAAAGCGACACCTCTGAAAGTTAATGGTCTAGTTATGTATATCATTTGACATATACAAATAGTTTAATAGTAAAAACAGTCTGTAATCTGTCAAAATAAGTCTATAATCGAACGGGAAGATCGCAATTAGATAGTTAAATAAATTGGCTTACGGTTTACAGTGATTGCTGTAATATACTTCCTGTCCACTTGCAAGTTTAAGTCCTTATATTGCGAGTTTACATTTCGGTCGCTATGATATAGTTGCGTCATACCATATCGATTTCTACAACTAAGTAGAACATTAAAACGATTGGCTATTGATATAATAGGCATTCAACAAGTGTGTATAAACATGTATTGAATACTTGACAGTCGCCTCTATTCATTACTTACATATCTCTATTTCAAATTGAGAAATAATAAGTAACATCTATGACAAGATAGATTATTCTAATTTTGATTTTGTTAATTATCCCCAATTAGATGGGAATGTTTTCCCGAGCTACCTCTTTTTGGGTCTATGTTTCTCATCGTATTCATTTTTCTAGAGCTTGTAGTCGCGTTGAGGACATACATATTTATAATCAGTGTATAACTAATAAGCTACTCAATCAGGGATACCGTTACCATATACTTCGAAAACCCTTTGCAAAGCTTTAGTATGGTAACTCTAATGTACTTTTAACATATAAAATTAATTTAAGAACACTGCTGGGACAAGGACTATCATGACCTGACTTCTAAAGAAATACAAAATTCGTAAGATCCTTGTCCGTAATCACTTTCTTACAATCTTTATTAAACTTGTTAAAAAGTTTTCAAACGAGGTTATGAACCTATCATTTCGGTAGTTTGGTGTACGGAGAAAACTGAAGCAGCATAAGATATCATCATTCGAAGCCTATGACGTAAACATACTTAAAAACATTTTGTGATAAATGTATGTTATGTTGCATGTTTGGAGTTATGTTATAAACAGAATCTCACCTGCGTGCTTTATAATATTGAATTATTAAACTCGTTGGATATTTTTTTTATGAAGCTCGGCACTGTCTCGCATCATAAAATGTTAAACAACTCGTATAATAAATTCAATATTAAACAGATATTCTCATATTATCCTGTGTTAAATATAATAACCATGCACTTTTTATTGGATTTCCACTTACTGTCTACTTAAATAGCGGAACGTATACCAGGTCAAAAATTAACAATCAACTACTACTACTACTACCCAACCATTGGTAACAGTTAACGTATGCATTAATTACAGTATGGTAGTTATGTCTGTAAACTAGTTTAACATGGTAGTATGGCGTGTATTTTGGACGACCTTGACTCATATGTTTAAAGTTCATCGGTACGCATCGTCGATCAATTACCTAAATTTATAACAGTACGAATTCCAACGTTTGGCTTGGATTACACCAAAAAGGACCAAATGACTCACAAATCATAGCTAAACAAAGTAACTACTTTTTAAATGGTACTAATACTGTAGACTATGCAAATCTTAAATCGAAATTGTTATGTTATTGTTCTACTGAAATCAAAATAAATGTGTATTTATTCTCTAACCATGATTCTTTATTATTTTACCTCACATAAAACGCCCATGCAAAATCCCCATAGACAACATTTTGTAAATTCTTACTTTTTTAGCGTGGGTTATAGTACAGGGTGATAGTAAATCGCAGGGTGATAGTAAACAAGTTATCAAATGCGGAGCTTTGATGCGCGTTGGTGTGCGTACTAGCTGTTCCGGGGATGTCATCGGCTCAGTACGGTGAAATTGCTATTTTTAACTCATCAAAAGTACCTGAACGATTTCAATAAACTACCACTCTTTTTCTTAGTTACGTTATTTCCAATCCAACGATATAACTTCCATAGCAACTTTTTGAAAAAAAGTCGTTTTCGAAAGAAAAATCCGGCAAACAGACTGCTTAACTGTGCATTTTCTGTTTCACTCAAACAAGCAGTGGAGCAGTTGATCTGACGACTTTAGTGAAATATGTACTGAAAATGATCGAAATTATTTTTGCCCGAGGGGACTTTCGTATAATAAAATAAATATCACATTCATGAGAGGTTGATATTAAGAATGTTCACCCTTCGGATATTGATTATCACCCTCGTTTTCACCTCGGGCGATAAGCATATCCTCAGGGTGAACATTCTTACTATCACCCTCTCATAAATGCGATATTTATATATTAACTCACTGGTCACTTGTAAACAGGAAATGTAGCATGCAAGAGCCACGTCGAACAATAGCACGTACAGAAACAAACTATAATTACAAAGATGAATACAAGGCAAGATATGACATCCCAAACATAAAACGGTTGACAATAGGGCCACCGCCATGGGTCGGTCAGTAACAGCAAATTCTGCTGGTGGTTTAAACTGGGTTATTGTGTGCACCAAACATCAGTCATACCCTAATGTCATCCCAATACAACGGGAAAGTTTAAATAACGACATCCTCCGAGGTTATTTATCTAACAAACAAGGCAACATTAATGGGCAATATAAGAATAACAAATACATTATCATGTATATATACATATAAAAAACGGTTTGATTGAGACTGTTCATGAACGGTAGTGCACAAATGCTAGCTACCGTCACGCCTTCTGGCAGAATAGATTATTTAAAAGTTCAATAGTACACAAGTTTGCCTATGACGGTGATCATAAAACATTCAATGTTGTATTATATACCGTGCCATGACCAGCAGCGTATATTCCGCGTTTCTAACAAAATGCTTTTCCCTAAACGAGAAAACAATGGGCGAAAAAAACAAAAATGGAATTTTCTTGGGAGCAACGGTTATGAAGCCTGCGTATAATAAGTAACAGTCAAAAAAATAAATTACAAAGCAGAAAAACATATCCCAATTGTGATGACACAATACTCAGAGCCTTGAAAGGATGGAGTAGTGGAACCACCAATTCGAAATAAAGTTAGAAAACAAAGTAGTTGAGAATGTACCACCGATATCTGTATATAAATATCGGGCTCAGCGATATCCAAAGATCGTAATGAATAACAGTTCTGATTAGATATCTACAAAGCAAGTACTCAGTGACTTGTCAGAAGTCAGAGCAACAAGAGAACAAACCGTGAAGTGTTCGAATATACATTATTTAAGACAAACAGCAAACGCTACAGTCCTTTTGAGGATTTAGGTAGACGTCACCATAGGGTCCACAATCTCACCGTTCATCGTACAATCAAAGAGGAAAGCATAGTGGCAAATGTAAATGGGTCAACCACTAAACATGCAGCGCGTTGCAAACTGATAGGTCATGACCTCTTTAAAACAAGTTTAATAAAATAGCATGAAAGTGATTATGACCAAGAATCTTTTTGAGTTTATTGCTTCCGAAGAATCCTTGTTATTATATATATATATATATGTTATTATATATAGACTAATGATAGTGTAAACTGAGAATATAGCCTGGCGATGATTAACTTACTTGCACTGTCCTACCTGTTTGGGATGACAATAGGGTGACCTGGTTTAACCCCCTAGCTTCAGTTTGCCGCTGGCCATTCAGGTGCTATATTTCTATTGTCAAACCTGTTATGTTTGTGAGTGTGGTAATACTATACCGCTTTTAAATCATACAGTTTATGTGATCATTATCTACATCCCTAAATATACGATTTTGAACTGGTTTTAGAAGTAAGTTAAATGCACATGTGAACCATACGTAATAATAATTAGGCGGCTAAAGCTGTATCGTAATCGTGAAAAGGTATTTATTCAATTTGATCAGCTTACAACTTACTAATGACACGCCAAAAGAGGGGAAAATATAAAACAATTGAAAAATGGTAGTTGGGATTAACGTTAATAACTTTGATTACAAAAACAATGACTAAGAAAAAAATACTCTTTGGCCTGTAACAACATGGACTCGTTTTTACTTACAGTAATTCGGACAATTGCCTTATGTTGACCTGCCAAAAAGCATATGAAGCACTTATTTGCCAATTCTATGATATTTGCGTCAAGTTTTCTACTGTCCGAATGGCCCTTGCAATCACATTCTATCTGAACAAGTTAGTTACAGTTTATAGAGATATGGTTTGTATCGCTATGGGTACGAACTGTGGGCCCTTTTCGCATATTTGTTTTTGTATTGCTATGAAAGAGATTTTCCCAAGAAATTTAGGCAGGCGTCAATGAATATACATCTTAGCTTAATAATGTATTTAACATTGACAACCCTTTATTGTCTAGTATCATAACTCCTGTCAATTTTAAAAAAACTTCAAACTCAACAAAGCTAATATGTTTGATATTGTCGCTTCTCGTATCGATTTGCATCTCTCAAATAGTTGAAAATGAAAAAATAAGCGCACATTTCTATAAAAAAGAGTATGAAAGGAGATATTCGGAAATCTAAAATATACTGCTATCTCGGTGTGATTGAGACGTTCATGGACGGTAATGGTAAAAGCTTGATATCGTTCACGCCATCTAGTTCCGGGTTGAGTAGAAATAAACATCTAAAATTTCAATAGTACGAACATGTGAGCCATCCCTAATATGTTATGCATATATATTTAATATATTGTATATTTTTTTTATGATAAAACTCACCATTCGCTTCTCGATAATTCAATAAATACTGATGAAGGTGATCCTTTGGGAGCAACAAACACAATTAAGAGAATAAAGTAGCAGACTCGGTTTTATTGAGTCTGTTCATGAGAAGTAATGAAAGAAGCAACATCTCTCACGCCCCCTAGTACCGGCTTAAGCGGTATTCTGCTTCCGAAATCCTGAACGTTTGCAATACTAATCCGAAATTCTACTTCCGAAATTCTCAACGTTTGCAATACCAATCGATCTTACTTGTGAAAATATTGAAGATACATAACATTTTCTTTTGCACTGTAATCATTTTCACCAATAAAGAATTATTATGATGAATGCATTGAAAGACTTTAATAACATATCTATTAATACCCTTTTCGCTGGGGATGCCCTAGTATCTAATGAAACAAACTGTAGAATTTTCAAAATAGTGCAAGATTTCATTTTAATAACGAAACGTTTTTGAAACAGGTGTTTATCGTCTATCAAATATGATAAAACAAATGTACTTAATAACTTGCACAGGAGAACATAATTTATCAATTTTTAGAAGATATCTCTGAACAGCTCGAAGAAGCCAGATCTTAGTGCTGCCGGAAACATAGAAAAACACGACTCTGTCTGTCTGTCTGTCTCTCTCTCACTCTCTCTCAAACCACTTCATATCCAATGTTCTTTAACTTAACAGAACGAATTAAAAATGTATGTAGTGGGAATTATTTGGCTGTTATCCACAACAATGATGTTTAAACAATCCAATATTTAAACTCCAAAATATCACATATATTGTTTGAAATGTCATGTATTCATATCATTATGTTAAGGAAACATATTTATATAGCTTCCTTCTGAATCCTTTTCACATGTGTGTAACATCTTCGAAAGTCTGTATAAAAAGCAATGTAAATTGTAAAACATTTGTGAATAAAATATTGTTTAAAATTATCGATATTCTCGTCTGAAAACAACAAATCGTAAATATATGTTATCAATATGTTTGGAACAAACACCTTTACATAACAAACTAGAACGAACTCGACGGCGCGTGCGCAAATAAGCGATATTCTATACAGGTAAATTTCCTTTTATACCCTATATCCGCTGTACGAGTACTTGTTTTGATTGTTCTTTGATACTAAGATCAGAAATAGTAATGTGTATGTTTTTCTACATGTATGGCACGGTAAATGAATAAATTATGTTTAGGGTATTTGTGAATTTGAACTTTGACCCCTATCTCAGTGTATCATGGTGATCCTGGTGCAAATTATACTGATATTCCCAAAACATGATGAAGCCCTCCCAATGCAGCTTTTGTATGCAACATAAAAACAGAACGTTCACTACTGGTATTTTGGTTTAATATTGTTATTGTTCGGCGCCCCTTGAGGGCGCCGGACATACTGTGGTAGTACCTTGACCTTCCACAGTACTTTGACCTTAGGCATGGGGAATCAAAAGGACTGATAGTTGAGTATGTTTGGATTGTAATTAAAAATGTTTAAATGGCATTTAAAGCATGCTATAAAACGCACCAGAATAAGATATAAAACACAAGAGATAAAACTGCTTAGCGATTTCTTGAATTTCTGTAAGAAATGATGCACCAATAATTCAAAAATTATACAAAATCATTTCATTAAAACGATGTCTCCCTGTATTTTGACTGAAAACGAGGCTGATTATAAAATCAAATGGTTAAATGCGTAATACGAATATTAGAAAAAATTAACGAAATTTATCGATCGTAATATCTGCGTTTCAAATGTTTTCACATTGTTCTCGTTTTTAAATCGTTTTGATTAATTATTATTGGCAAATTACATTAAATGTTGCTAAGAAATGAGAAAATACGATGATATATCGGAAAGTTTTGGCATTTAAATTTCGTTTACGGGAAATCGCTAATTTTGTAATGCTTCATTTTGACTGTCAAATGCAGACAAATGTATTGAAAACGAAAGTAGATTTATGAGCGCAGACTCTTTGCATCAAGTTTTTCTTGTATTAAAATGTAAACATTTTCTATATAGAGTATCATCCAAATAAAGCCTGGGCTGGTCATAGTGGACAGCCATGATGTCTGGCCGGGCTGCTCTTACACAGCCTGGGCAGGTCATAGTGGACAGCCATGATGTCTGGCCGGACTGCTCTTACACAGCCTGGGCAGGTCATAGTGGACGGCCGTGATGTCTGGCCGGGCTGCTCTTACACAGCCTGGGCAGGTCATAGTGGACAGCCGTGATGTCTGGCCGGGCTGCTCTTACACAGTGATGTCTGGCGGGACTGCTCTTACACAGCCTGGGCTGGTCATAGTGGACAGCCATGATGTCTGGCCGGGCTGCTCTTACACCGTGATGTCTGGCGGGACTGATCTTACACAGCCTGGGCAGGTCATAGTGGACGGCCGTGGTGTCTGGCCGAGCTGCTCTTACACAGCCTGGGCAGGTCATAGTGGACAGCCATGATGTCTGGCCGGGCTGCTCTTACACAGTGATGTCTGGCGGGACTGCTCTTACACAGCCTGGGCAGGTCATAGTGGACAGCCATGATGTCTGGCCGGGCTGCTCTTACACAGTGATGTCTGGCGGGACTGCTCTTACACAGCCTGGGCAGGTCATAGTGGACAGCCGTGATGTCTGGCCGGGCTGCTCTTACACAGTGATGTCTGGCGGGACTGCTCTTACACAGCCTGGGCTGGTCATAGTGGACAGCCATGATGTCTGGCCGGGCTGCTCTTACACAGTGATGTCTGGCGGGACTGATCTTACACAGCCTGGGCAGGTCATAGTGGACGGCCGTGATGTCTGGCCGAGCTGCTCTTACACAGCCTGGGCAGGTCATAGTGGACGGCCGTGATGTCTGGCCGGGCTGCTCTTACACAGTGATGTCTGGCGGGACTGCTCTTACACAGCCTGGGCAGGTCATAGTGGACAGCCATGATGTCTGGCCGGGCTGCTCTTACACAGTGATGTCTGGCGGGACTGCTCTTACACAGCCTGGGCTGGTCATAGTGGACAGCCATGATGTCTGGCCGGACTGCTCTTACACACAGTGATGTCTGGCGGGACTGCTCTTACACAGCCTGGGCAGGTCATAGTGGACGGCCGTGATGTCTGGCCAGACTGCTCTTACACAGCCTGGGCAGGTCATAGTGGACAGCCATGATGTCTGGCCGGGCTGCTCTTACACAGCCTGGGCAGGTCATAGTGGACAGCCGTGATGTCTGGCCGGACTGCTCTTACACATCCTGGGCAGGTCATAGTGGACGGCCGTGATGTCTGGCCGGGCTGCTCTTACACAGCCTGGGCAGGTCAAAGTGGACGGCCGTGATGTCTGGCCGGACTGCTCTTACACAGCCTGGGCAGGTCATAGTGGACGGCCGTGATGTCTGGCCGGGCTGCTCTTACACAGCCTGGGCAGGTCATAGTGGACGGCCGTGATGTCTGGCCGGGCTGCTCTTACACAGCCTGGGCAGGTCATAGTGGACAGCCGTGATGTCTGGCCGGGCCGTTTGGAAAATTGTCTGAATGACCTAGTTAATTCAAAATACATTTAACCAAGTCAACATAGCAACGTTTGTTAATATTATGTCCATGACCACTAAATATACCAAGGTTTAGTACTGATGATAAGATAGTTAAAATAACTGATAAACACGTGTACTGTTATTTAATAACGTATGTTTTAATTCTTCAAAATTTTGGCGCCGAATTGATGCTTTGCATCAAGTTTTTCTTGTAAAACAATGTATTAGTAACGAAATTTTGTATTAGTACAGCTTACTTGTAACTGTGTATTTCTGTTTTCTTTTAAAACAAGTAAAGTTCAACGTAATATATACTGATATATCTTAGATAATGTTCAATATAGAAATGGTAGTCAAAGAAATAAATATACCTGAACGTGTCGGTCATGTAGCATGGCAGCAGTAAATATGCATCATTTAACGTAGGGGAAATAGGTCCTTAAGCATCATACATTTACATATTGCCAACTTCCATATCATTAAGTATCAGATATTTACATATTGCCAACTTTCATATTATTAAGTATCAGATATTTACATATTGCCAACTTGGATATCGTTTAGTATCAGATATTAACATATTGCCAACTTGGATATCATCAAATATTTAAATATTACCAACTTGCATATCGAATATCGTTAGGCATCATATTACATATTTCCAACTTTCATGTCATGAAGTATCAGCTATTGACATATTGCCAACTTTCATATCACAGAGTATCAGATATTGACATATTGCCAACTTTCATATCATGAAGTATCAGATATTGACATATTGCCAACTTTCATATCATGAAGTATCAGATATTGACATATTGCCAATTTTGATATCATGAAGTATTAGCTATTTACATATTGCCTCCTTGGATACCATTAAGTATCAGAAATTGACATATTGCTAACTTTCATATCATGAAGTATCAGATAATTACATATTGCCTCCTTGGATATCATTAAGTATCAGATATTGACATATTGTCAACTTTCATATCATTAAGTATCAGATATTGACATATTGCCAACTTTGATATCATGAAGTATCAGATACTTACATATTGCCAACTTTCATATGATGAAGTATCAGATATTGACATATTGCCTCCTTGGATATTGTTAAGTATCAGATATTGACATATTGTCAATTTTGATATCATTAAGTATCAGATATTGACATATTGCCAACTTTGATATCATTAAGTATCAGATATTGACATATTGCCAACTTGCATATCATGAAGTATCAGATATTGACATATTGCCAATTTTGATACCATTAAGTATCAGATATTGACATATTGCCAACTTTGATATCATACAGTATCAGATATTTACAAATTGCCTCCTTGGATATCGTCAAGTATCAGATATTTACATATTGCCAACTTTGATATCATGAAGTATCAGATATTGACATATTGCCAATTTTGATATCATTAAGTATCAGATATTGGCATATTGCCAACTTGGATATCATGAAGTATCAGATATTTACATATTGCCTCCTTGGATATCGTGAAGTATCAGATATTGACATATTGCCAACTTTGATATCATTAAGTATCAGATATTGACATATTGCCATCTTTGATATCATTAAGTATCAGATATTTACATATTGCCTCCTTGGATATCGTTAAGTATCAGATATTGACATATTGCAAAATTTGATATCATTAAGTATCAGATATTGCCATATTGCCAACGTTGATAGCACTTAGTATCAGATATTGACATATTGCCAACTTTGATATCATTAAGTATCAGATATTTACATATTGCCAACTTTGATATCATTAAGTATCAGATATTTACATATTGCCAACTTTCATATCATGAAGTATCAGATATTGACATATTGCCAACTTTCATATCATGAAGTATCAGACATTGACATATTGCCATTTTTCATATCATGAAGTATCAGATATTGACATATTGCCAATTTTGATATCATGAAATAACAGATGTTTTCATATTGCCTCCTTGGTTATCGTTAAGAATCAGATATTGACATATTGTCAACTTTGATATCATTTAGTATCAGATATTGACATATTGCCAACTTTGATATCATTAAGTATCAGATATTGACATATTGCCAACTTTGATATCATTAAGTATCAGATATTGACATATTGCCAACTTTGATATCATGAAGTATCAGATATTTACATATTGCCTCCTTGGATATCATTAAGTATCAGATATTGACAAATTGCCAACTTTGATATCATTAAGTATCAGATATTGACATATTGCCAACTTTGATATCATGAAGTATCAGATATTTACATATTGCCAACTTTCATATCATGAAGTATCAGATATTGACATATTGCCTCCTTGGATATTGTTAAGTATCAGATATTGACATATTGTCAATTTTGATATCATTAAGTGTCAGATATTGACATATTGCCAACTTTGATATCATTAAGTATCAGATATTGACATATTGCCAACTTTGATATCATGAAATATCAGATATTGACATATTGCCAATTTTGATACCATTAAGTATCAGATATTGACATATTGCCAACTTTCATATCATGAAGTATCAGATATTTACATATTGCCTCCTTGGATATCGTCATGTATCAGATATTGACATATTGCCAACTTTGATATCATGAAGTATCAGATATTAACATATTGCCAATTTTGATATCATTAAGTTTCAGATATTGGCATATTGCCAACTTGGATATCATGAAGTATCAGATATTTACATATTGCCTCCTTGGATATCGTTAAGTATCAGATATTGACATATTGCCAATTTTGATATCATTAAGTATCAGATATTGACATATTGCCATCTTTGATATCATTAAGTATCATATATTTACATATTGCCTCCTTGGATATCGTTAAGTATCAGATATTGACATATTGCCAATTTTGATATCATTAAGTATCAGATATTGACATATTGCCAACTTTCATATCATGAAGTATCAGATATTGACATATTGCCTCCTTGGATATTGTTAAGTATCATATATTGACATATTGTCAATGTTGATATCATTAAGTATCAGATATTGACATATTGCCAACTTTGATATCATTAAGTATCAGATATTGACATATTGCCAACTTTCATATCATGAAGTATCAGATATTTACATATCGCCAACTTTCATATCAGGAAGTATCAGATATTTACATATTGCCTCCTTGGATATCTTCAAGTATCAGATATTGACATATTGCCAACTTTGATATCGTTAAGTATCAGATATTGACATATTGCCAATTTTGATATCATTAAGTATCAGATATTGACATATTGCCATCTTTGATATCATTAAGTATCAGATATTTACATATTGCCTCCTTGGATATCGTTAAGTATCATATATTGACATATTGCCAATTTTGATATCATTAGGTATCAGATATTGACATATTGCCAACTTTGATATCATTAAGTATCAGATATTGACATATTGCCAACTTTGATATCATTAAGTATCAGATATTTACATATTGCCAACGTTCATATCATGAAGTATCAGATATTTACATATTGCCAACTTTCATATCATGAAGTATTAGACATTGACATATTGCCATTTTTCATATCATGAAATATCAGATATTGACATATTGCCAATTTTGATATCATGAAATAACAGATTTTTTCATATTGCCTCCTTGGATATCGTTAATTATTAGATATTGACATATTGCCAACTTTGATATCATTAAGTATCAGATATTGACATATTGCCAACTTTGATATCATTAAGTATGAGATATTGACATATTGCCAACTGTGATTTCATTAAGTATCAGATATTTACATATTGCTAACTTTGATATCATTAAGTATCAGATATTGACATATTGTCAACTTTGATATCATTAAGTATCAGATATTTACATATTGCCAACTTTGATATCATTAAGTATCAGATATTTACATATTGCCAACTTTCATATCATGAAGTATGAGATATTTACATATTGCCAACTTTCATATCATGAAGTATCAGCTATTTACATATTGCCAATTTGGATATCGTTAAGTATCAGATATTGACATATTGCCAATTTTGATATCATTAAGTATCAGATATTGACATATTGCCAACTTTGATATCATTAAGTATCAGATATTTACATATTGCCTCCTTGGATATCGTTAAGTAACAGATATTTACATATTGCCAACTTTGATATAGTTAAGCATTATAAGTATTTTACAATAATTATCTATCCACAATTGATGTTCTAACACGTCGCAAAAAATATACAGCTGTTCAATCCAATATATGTAACAATGTCAAACATGGCCATCTAAATGTATAGATATATACTCCTCAAAATAACTTAAGGACCATGTTCAGATTTCGGTCTTTTGCTTAAGTTTTGTAATTAAACAATTTACTATTGTTGTTCCTTTTGCATTTTTGAATTTAGTTTTATTACTTTACTATGTTTACAGTTGTTATATTACACATGTATTAACATTTTATATGACTATGAAATCAATAATAATACAGATTAAGTAAGTATAATTACTGTTATATTGTGTGGTACTTAAATTTGTTTGATGAGTATATTTATGTAAAGCATAGACAACGAGCGGCATGAACGAATAGCACATGTTCTGCTCATCTAATATTTTGATAAATGTTCATATAATTTATCCCTAGGTGTCGGTGAATTTCCAACAGTTAATGGGCAGAAGACAACTTAACACTGAATGCCTCAAAATGTGTACCTTGTGCAAATACAAATACACATCGTCAATTAAAGGTGTTCTTTCTTCCGTATTAATAATATCATTGTGCAATAACATCAATATCGTTTAACCATACTGCGTCGTAAACTGAACAAATTAATAAAATGAGAGCAACGACTGTGGTTGCAGGTAAAAGTAAGGTTTACATTGAAATCATAAAAGCAAAATATATAGTGTATTAATAGTTCGTTTATGTTTCTATAATATATTAAAACACATCGTCTTAGTGCTCGGGTTAAAATTATTATACTTTCTGTTAAATTCTTATTAACATTGTGTTTTTAAATAGTGTTACTGTACATACATATTTGGTCTGATCATGCGTAATATAGGCTTAACATTACGAGGTCCCGCCTTAATTCCATTAAGCGATTGGAAAGCTTATATAGCAGGATGTTATAACGTATATTTCGACATTTAAACACGTTTACAAACATTTCTTGTCGAAAAAATGCGATAACCTGTTTAAAAGGACCTATTAAATGTTTTAAATTTACAATATGCAAACCTTTTAAGCCGAAATTAAAGTTTATTTCATGCCTCAGCCAACCCCGTTTTCGTTTCTTGGAGAAAGGGTTGGATGCGGTATGAATAGTAATACTCGGACCACGTAATTAATACTAGAATCACAATTACACATCCATTTAATAATCCAGTATCATTTTGATTTTAAACTTCGTGATGTCAACACGATTATGGGTAATAAAGTCGTGGAACGTTTAAGTTCAAGTTTGTTTTCCTCTGTATTCTGTATCTTAGATTTAGAGACTAATGGTCAGCCATCTTTAAAATTAAGATTAAAAACATGGATGGGATATGGTCAAGTGAAATGTTTGACCAAATGCATATGTGGTAAATCATATATTACATGACACTAATTCAACATTATTGATGTCGAACATAATATCAGAAGGAATACTTAAATGGTAAAAGATGTCTTTAGATCGGAAACTTTTTTTTATACAATTTTACTCATGCCCAAATTATGTAAAAAAAAATAACGGGACGCAGCGAGTTTTTAAAAAAATAAAAATTGTCATGTGTCCCTTTAATAAAATAGATCACAGGTAAACTGTCACAAACTGCTTATATGTGTTTATTTTACATCGATAAACACGCTATTCAGCTTATACAAATCACTCTTAATTGCGCAGATGACAGCCTTTTTTTTTAATTCGCATTGTTCTTTTCGTCCATTTTAGCAAATTTTAGGCCATATGACGGTCGATGTCGTCTTTGGTTGAGGCAGGCCGACCCAGTTTTCCTTGGTAAAACCAGTACCGTATTTCTCCCACCATCCATAATAATCGACACTTTCTCAATTGAGAAGTCGAGGTTCGAATCTGTAGGAAAGTGGAAGAAATCTACGTGTGCGAGTGGGAAACCGCCACAACGTCTGACAACGCCGATTCGGTCGCATCGTTTGGTTTTAACATAAAACGTGTTACCTTTAACGTTAGCGTGGTTAACTTAAGCGGCGGTTGATTTCATTTTGAGTCTTTCACCAGACATCCAGGCAGATGTTATTGAAGCCTTTAATGACAGCTCTCGGTATCTGGATGACATATTGAATATTGACAACCCTTTCTTTTCTACTATGGTTAATAATATATACCCTACAGAACTTCAAATTAACAAAGCTGATATTTCTGATACTAACGCTTCTTTTCTCGATTTACATCTCTCCATTAAAAATGGTGAAATAATTACCAAAATGTATGACAAGAAAGATGATTTTAATTGTGATATTGTTAATTATCCCCAATTAGATTGGCTTGTTCCCCGAGCAACTTCTTATGGGGTCTATGTGTCTCAACTTATTCCTTTTTCTAGAGCTTGTACTCAAGTTGAGGATTTTAATATTCGTAATCTTTGTATAACTAAAAAGCTACTCCATCAGGGCTACCGTTACCATAAACTTTGTAAAACCTTTTCAAAATTGTATTATCGTAACCCTGATTTTCTTTCCAAATATTAAAGTAATTTAAGAAATTTTCTGCGACAAGGACTATCACAATCTGACTTCTATGGTAACTTCGTAAGATCCTTGGTCATGATCAATTGCATACTATCTTTTTTAAACTTGTTAAAAGGTTTATCAAAGGAGGTTATGACCCTATCATTTTGCAATGCACTGCATGCTTGCTGGCGGACCCATTTACAGTTGGCCACTATGCTTCCTCTTTAATTGTGCGATGACGGAACAGGCTGTGGACCCCTGATGACGTCTACCTAAAGCCCAAAAGGACGTTTGATGTTTGTCTGCAGTATTGTCCTGTCATGACCTCAATGGTATATTCTCTTGTTGCTCTGGATTCTGCCAAGTCATTGAGTACCTTCTTTGTATCCTGCTAATATAAGCGTTTCCATCGCTTAATGAAATAAGGCGGGACCACGTAATGTTTACAGTGAAAACAGTTATACAAGTGTTTATAAACAACCCTTTGCATTAATTTACGAACATAACACCGCTATTGATCTGTAATTTGAGGAGAATTTTGAATCTCCTTTCATAAAAAGGGACATTATAATATCAAATTTCCATTTATCTTATTTTCATTTCTTTCATGCGGTTTCTATAGAACTATTTTCCCAATTTCGTAGTGAAATAATATTTTTATAATGTTGTAAGCTAAAACTCTTGCAATACAAACTATTTAATATTTAAAACAGATTATATGTGGGATTGGTATAGTTATCTTCTTTATAACATATATACATGTAAATAAACACTGATAAGGGTTCACGAACCTTTGGAAGCATCAAACACAACCAAAAGAATAAAAGAGCAGACTCGATTTGTTTAAGTCTGTTCATGAGAGATAATATAGAAAGCAATACCGTTCGCGCCCCCTAGAACCGGCTAAATCGGTATTATACTTTAAAGCCACATATATTCGTTGGTCCCATATGACCAGGAAAAATAACCTGACTTATTCGTAGCACGGGGAGACTTTTTACAGCCGCCACACTGCACTCGAAATAATGCAAATTAAAACAACGTTTTGAAAACATATGCCAAAGAAATAAGGGTATTTTGGTATGTAGGTTTTGATATGTTCTATATATGGGCTAAACTTTACAACGTACTGCATGCTTGGTGCAGGACCCTTTTACAGTTCGCCACTATGCTTTCCTCTTTAATTGTACGATGACCGGACAGGCTGTGGACCCTATGATGACGCCTACCTAAAGCCCATTGGGACGGTGGCGTTTGATGTTTGTCCATGATCTTTCTTGTCGTGCCCTTAATGGTGTATTCTCTTACTGCTCTGGCTTCTGCCAAGTCATTGAGTACCTTCATTGTGGCTTTCTAGGCTATTGTTTTTTTGTATTATATTTACACGAGCATATTTGTGTTTTACTTATATTGCCTATTGATGCTGCCTTGTTGGTTAGAGATTATATCATGGCGGGGATTTCTTTATTTACACTGTCCTGTTTTAATGGGATGACAGTAGGGTAAGTGTGAGGTTTGGTGCACCCTATAACCGGTTTAGACCCCCAGTGGCCTACTTTGCCATTGACCGTTCCAAGGCGGTAGCCCTATTGTCAACCCTTTTGTGTTTGTGATGTCGATTGCATTTTTTATTACTGTTGCCTTTTCGTTTGTCTGTTTTGCGTGTTTGTTTTTGTGTTTTGTGGTTGACTGCCGTCCTTGAATGCTGCTTTCCCCTTATATTGTTATCCTTCTTTAGGGCCATTTAATTAGTGGAAGCACACGATGTGTTTTCTTTGTTCTAACAAGAAGGTCGGAAAGTTGTTATCGTTCTCTGTCATTAAAACAAATGAACGTATAACAATTAACAATTACTAAACAAAGGAGCACATTATTATAATGCAAACACTATTTTTAGTAGACACTATTTGATGTTATACGTCATCGATGTTGTTGTTTTAAATTATATTGAATATGTTGTGAAATACTTTTGAAAAATAAAACATTACAAAACATAATGCTTGCACATTATCGAGTATTTCACTAATTCTAATGTCTTTAAAATAAACTTCTCAATTTTTACCATTAGCTTAATGAAAACAGTTCTGCTGATCAGTAATGACATTTACTACTGAGAAAATATAGATGACTAAACTTTTAATAAAGAAAGCCATGAAGTGTTTATATCTTTATTCGCCGATTATATACATGTAAGAATGCTTGTATAAACATTGTTATTCACTACCTGTATAAGTAAACAGACAAATGAATAGCATAAAGGGAGAAGCAATGACATAGCGGCATTACACGCTAGATGTTGATGTTTTAATCTGCGAATTATTGTTTGCCTCTATAAATAGAAGGCTCCTAACATGTGTGTTGGCCCTTTTAAATGAGAGCACTGTGTGTTATGCAAGGCACTCTCCTTATTTCTTCTCCGTTTGTTTTTCCTGCTAGAGATTGATTTAAAGCTGAACGCGCCTCAACGATTATTTAAGTAAAGTTCTAATACTATCACATAAGCATCCACAATTACTACGAACGCATTGCTCAAAACAAGTATATATTGCATCTTTCATTTAATTGGAAGCGTTCAGAATGAATCTAACGTAAGGGTTATATACAATTAACAATTGTCAAAAGTAAATTTCTTTTTTCTTTTTTTTAAACAAGTCACAAACTGTAACAAAATGAGTGCATATTTACTTAAGAGTTTTTAACTGTGTTTATCGGGGCCTCATTTTCCCTGATTTAAATAGCAATGTTGATAGATTTTTGCCAAGCGCATCACTTTTAATCGATGCCTATATCTAATAAATGATATTTTACTAGATTCATTCTATTGATAAAGAATAAGTTGTTTTGGCGTTTATTTCATCAAAATCCATCAACTATTAAGAAAGTTATGATTTTACAAGCTGTGTATTATGAGTAAATTTGCCAGTATTTACCAGTACGGGCCCAATAAATGTATATAATTCTTATTACGACACTACGTGAAGTCCGAGTGACATGACATTTGCATGGATGGCGTGTTTCACCAGGAATCTGTGTAGGGACTGTATATATGGGTGTCGAAATCGTAAGAACTTGTCACAGGATCGCAAGCCATTATCCAGAGTAGTCAGTGGCCAATATCATTACGGCAGAGGGTAAGTCAAATCTATTGTATGTGTTGTAAATTATTGTCATATTTAAATTGTTGTTCTGAAGTAAATTTCAGCCGGCAAAAGCTATAGATAGTTAGCAGAATATTGTCTTTAATTTTTGTACGTTTTCAAACGTCAGAATATTTTAGCAAATTATTGTCTGATAAGATTATTGGGGTTATATTTACATTATTGATAATGCCAGTTGTTTTGTAGATAGTAAATGGAATACGCGATTCAGATTGTAGGTACTTTTCTACGGAGGTTTCTAACTGTCATTACATTATTGCATGAACGGTTATTGTTTATTGTGCAGTATAAATCTCTCTGAGGTTGGTTTTCATATTGTCATTATTATTCAATAACTCTGAGGTCACTGTACCAGTATAGCCTATAATGTGTTAACGGGATGTAAAACCAATTATTCGTTCAGTCTATGGTTGAAATATTATGTTGTAAGTTTTGCGTTTCATCTAGAAATGTGATATTTCATTGTCGATAAATTACATCTGTATATGTTTTACACGTTTTGTTAAAGTTTAGCATAATATCTATTCGAAGGTTTAGAATTCGGGTTTATTCATTCTGAATAAAGATTGCTTTGCAATCAAGTATTAGGTATGGTGATACCTTAGCGCTATTATAAAATACATGTTGTGATAACATTGTAAGACTGGGTATATATTGTGTAGCCGTATACGCTAGGAGCGTAGAGCATGTAGAGCGTATTGTCGGGAGCGTGGTCTACGGGGTCGTAGGTTGGGAACGCCGTCATAGGACGCGGGAACGACAGCATTCGCTATTTTGGCGACAGACCAGACGGTAGCCACGAAGACGCTAGGCAAGAGGGCCTGGTTACGCAGATAGCTACGCAGATAACGTCACCGGATGTGCAATACCGGGACCTGGGCCATCGCCGGAAGGGATCGTGCGATCGTGCGTCGCGTGTAAATTACACCGGAAGTAACGTGTGGTACCGGGACGAATAGCAACCGCTAAGGACGGGATTGCAATATAACGCGGAAGTGAAGTAGTAGTGCCGGGAACTTTACCGGAAGGACTCAGCTAGATATAGCTTTGAGAGATAAAATAGCGTGTGATATAGTATACATATATCATAAATACAGATATCAGATATTCAGTCTGATTAAAACCGAACAGTTTAATCTAACGTGCAGTAAACATCATTTTAAACATGATTTAAAACTTTGATATTTCTACGTTGTCATTTATATTTATTTATATATATATGTTCATCTTGTTGTAAATAAATTTGTCAATTTATTTATTCTTGATTCTCCCTTGGTGAGTTGTCTCCACTTGGTACATATTGTTACACAAACCCAACTCCACAAATAGTTTGTTTAAGAATCTATTTTTTCCAATAATCATTACAAAAACCTACTGTCATTCGCTATTCAGCTGGGTTATTATTTTGTGATAATTATAGAAATGACGTTTTAAACTATTTCGTCTTATATTTTACTAAACAGCACTTTATACAGTTGTCGTTCAGGTACAATTCAATAGCGTTCCGGGGCTATGAACATTTAGCCCATATACAGGATAATACAGCCATTGTTTTGTTTGCGTAATCTTTTTTGAATTGTAAATGATGACACCATATATCGAAGCTAAACTAGATGAAGATATTATGATAACGAACAAGATTACATTTGTAAAACATTAAAACTCACAAATTGTTTTACCAACGCTTGTGGAAAAGTCCAGCAAAGGTTGGACTGCAATGCTCGTGATTTAACAGCGGTCAGGTTACTCGATCTTTGAAATGCTCATTACACCGTTTAGATCCTAAGCCAAAATATGGTGATATTATTTTTTTAAATAATGTTCTTGTTATTTACCACATAACATGGCTCCTGAGAGTGTAAATACACCATGACAGACAGACAGATAGACAGACAATATGTAAAAGATATTTAGATGTATCAGTTAGTTGGTCTGACAAACAGTAGGCTGTTACTGTACCTGTTTGCAGACTTTGAACCTTGACCCCATTCTCGGTCACTCATGCTCCAAAGCATTTTGATTCACACGTGTTGAGTATATTGACCTTTATAACTAGTACATGAACGTCGACATATTTGTTCAAACTACTTCATTATAATATCGGTTTCTTAATCATGTGTATTTGCAGATTTTCCAAAAACGTAAAAAAAGTAATTTCATGGGTAGTTCATGGAAAACGAAAATAGGTTAAATTTTGTTATTCGATACTCAACATTTGCAATCAATGTAACTAAGTTATATTTAAACATACCTATTGGCCAATAATATAAGGTCACGTTTTAAGGGTCGAATACATGAGGTAGAGATAGAGATATTTTGACATAAACACATGCTCACAACTTATTACAAGAAAAATATGAAGCTTTATCCTGTTTTTAACAATTTAAAAGTGTTTTTGAGACGTAATAAAGTTTAAAAAAACCCATTATTTTGCGTGTTTTCAGACGCTTAAAATCGTTTAAATGTTCTGACTGCTCTTTGCACGTTCATAGGTGATCTGTCCTTTAACTGCTGAAAGTTAATGGTCTAGGTATGTTTATCATTTGACATATACGCAATAGTTTAAAGTAAAAACAGTTGGCAACCAGTCAAAATTCCTTATATTTCGACTGACGAGGACGTCTTAGTAAACTGTAATGCTTGCATTCGATTGTTTCGCACGTACAACGCGATTTTATATTTCGCTATGATATAGTTGCGTCATAATATATCGCTTTTGTACAACTAATTGAAACATTAAAAGGATTAGCTATTGATGTATTGGTTATGCAACACTTGTTTAAACATGTATTGAATACTTGAATGTCACTTCCTTTATTGGTTTACATCTCTCTATTGAAAATGGAGAAATGATAAGTAAAATCTATTACAAGAGAGATGATTTTAATTTTAATATTGTTACTTATCACCAATTAGATGGGGATGTTCCACGGGCTACTTCTTATGGGGTCTATGTTTCTCAATTTATTCGTTTTCTAGAGCTTTTACTCGAGTTGAGGACCTTAATAATCGTAATATGCGTATAACTAAGAAGCTACTCCATCAGGGCTACTAAGTTAACTGAAACAGCGTTTTATTACAACTAATTCATACTACAACCTCCACTGAGGGAGAGTAATACCTACTATTCAAACTGTGTAGATGAAATATTGTAAAATATGAGTTTTCCGACTATCTTTTGAATAAATTATTATGTAAAACTATTCAATTCGTAACCAGACATATAATTTGATATGTCTGGTTTTAAATTAACAGATCGACGTTAATATTGCGACATAAAGTGCATCCTTAAATGCATATATGCTAGTGCATTTTGAAAGCCCCATTTTGAAAAGACCTGGGTGAAAGAGATTTATAACCCTCAGAATAATGACACCGGTTAAATATCCACAAAGGAAAACACTTGTCACTTTAACGAGATTATATCATATCATAAATTATTTTCAGTTCCCAAATTAATGAATGTGACTAGAACATTTGGCAAGTAGCTCAGTTCATATTAACTAGTTTGAAAACTTAAGGCTGAATACCAGAAAGAGACCAACGTCTCTCTTGTGTTAGGCAACTGCGTGCAGACAACAGTCAGAACTCGAATTGAATCTACTGAGTTATGTGGGTGAGAAAGCTCAGTATGTACGTTGTGCATTCCATATCTCGATGCACACTTGAATGTGCTTTCCGTATGGTGTCAGATGAGTTGGTGCATCGTCAAACGCACTTCATAAACGCACACATGTGCGCGAGTGCCGCCATGCAAACATGTTTTGCATAAGATAATGACACGTCAAACAAACACTAATTGAAATAATATTAATGTGTTTGACACATATTGTGGGTGGTTTTAAACGATATCCTATAGTAATTATGTCATAAATAAAAGTAATTCATATTTACAGCATATCAGGTAAATAAACTTGATAAATAAGTCTTGATTTTGGTGGTGTTGGTACTTTTACCAGTATGTAATTTTAGCAAACATATTATTTCTTGTATATGACACTAAAACACTCACAGTGTGGCGCCCTCGCACAACTATTTGGTAATGCACTGAATTAATTCACTTTACATCGTATTAATTCTGTTCAGTATCGGACATTTGTCTTTATGACAAATTGATTCTGCTGTCATTGAATTGAGTGCTTTGGTCTTGCATATATTCAGTTTCCTACAGATTGTTTCACGTATCGGTAAATTGACTGGGTTACTTTTAAATTGGTTCACATTCTCTTGCTTTGATTCATGTTTCCGACTGAACTGTTTAGCATTGCATTGAATCGTTTCAAGTTCGATTAGATGGCTTGAAAAAACACTCCGGATTATTTCACAAAGCTTCGGATTGTTTTAAGTTTGATTAGATGGTTTCAAAAAAAAGTAGTGAATCAATTAAAGTTACATTGAATTAAATATAATACCGATGAATTAATTCATCTTTGACTGGATGATTAATTAAAAACATACTTTTGGCGGTAATGGCCGCCCATACATCTTCCTATAATCTATAAGTATAGGTTACTACAGACACACTTATTGTTGAAGTTGCTTAAGTGCGAACTTTTTTCTTTTTTTCTTTTTAAACCAAACCATAATAGAAGTTGAAACATAAACCTATATCATTCCGGTGCACTAATTGTTGGGTTTCCACTAAAGTCTAGTTAAATAACGGAACGTATACTATCTAGGTCGATGCATTCTTAAAAAATAACAATGAACTACTACTACACAAATATCGATAAAAGTTATCGTATGCATTAAAGGGACATATGACAATCTTGAAGTCTTTATTAAGCATTAACATTAGCCTCTCGATTTAGTAATCCGGTATGATGTTGACATTAAATCCGCTTGCATATATTTAAATATAATTTTGAGTTTTTAACTTTCTTCGTTATTCTATCATATGTTTGAATATAGTATTGGTGAACTGTAATCAGCAGTTAATAATATACAAAAGCAACTTGCTTTATACAATAAATACTTTTTATAATTAATATTAATGACTAAACAAATGCAGTATATATAGAAAAAACTAACATGGACGCCGCGAGTTTTTAAAAAAATCAAGATTGCCATGTGTCCCTTTAATTGCAGTAGCGCAGTAAACTAGCTTAAAATGGTGGTTTGGGGTGTACTTTTTTGACGATCTTTATTCTTTGGACCTTAGGTCAATCCATTGTTTAACCCTTAATCCGCTACATATATATAATGGACTGTTCTTTTTTTAATTAAGACCATACCATTTATGTGACAAAGGGGTGTTTTGGTGAAAATGGATGATCATAAGCCGGACATTGTAAACCTACACGCAGGCTGATCTGGGTTTACAGTGGACACAAAGGCTATTATACTCGTGCTTAGCGGGTTAAGGGTTAACAATGTGTAAAGTTCATCAGCACTCATTGTCGATCAATTACCTGAATTTATAACAGTCGGAATCCCAACGTTTGGCTTGGATTACACCCAAAAACACATACTGACTCACCATTCATAGCTAAACTAAACAACCAAGCATACTGGGCAACTTCCTTATCTCTTATTATGAGATCAGTTTCTTAAGGGTTAACTTTTTAAGATTATGTATTAGCATGTCCTTATGCCGGACACCTTTCTAAGGCCAAGCTGATTGTGTCCGTTTATTAAAATTGGATGTCTTGAAAGAACGTTCCATTGTAAGAGAGGCGAGACAGTCTTAATGTCAACAATACTAGAGACTTGTAGGATTCATAAATAACATGTATAACTACTGGTTTTTGACATGGTATTGACACAAACGTATTGCAGCGTCTTTTGTTATGTTTCCAGTAGAATATGTTTGACGGAATGAATGTTACGCAGCGCGCTCTCTGCGGGTCACCGTCTGGACATTTAACTACCGAGGCCAAACCAACTCCTGCTTGTTGGAGAAAATAGCTTGATTGGATTGTCTTATTTACGTTGAATTGGGATGAAAAGAGTTTGTCTATCGGCCTTTTGTTGTTGCTCACCGTTTCAAGGCGATAGCGCTGTTGTCAATCCAATTAGGTTTTATAGTTTATTATGTTGGTATGTTAAAAATCTTGACATTTTGATAGCCGGAAAGCAACGGCACAGAAAATAGTGCACTGTTGCTTAGCTGATGTTATATAAGCGATATGGCTGTTGACGTATAATGTGCGTTTCATGTATGTTATTTAGAACACATATGAAGGTTTTATCACTGCTTTCATGTGAATAGACTATAGATGAAGCAATCGGCTGAATAACAGTGCAAATCTTTGGTGATAACATTTATTTTGAATGCAAATTCGTTTTGGCGGGAATCTAAGGCGTGTCATACTATGATGGCGTAACCAATATGGTGACTTTTGATATACATTCGAGTTATGCTTCGAAGAAGTGCACGAGATATTGTGAATGATAAAAGGGGGTGCAAAATAACGCGGAATAAATATAGATAGTTGTGTCGTACATGGTACTCTACTAAAGAACCTTGGCTCATCAGAGTACCCTCTAAATGACTATTCGTATTTGTTAATAATTTACTAGTAATGTAATACATATATCAGATTGTTTATTCAATACGCATACTGGTTGTTTACCAGATATCGTCATTTACCAGATGTCGTCACTATCAATATAACGCTTGAGGTTGTGATTATTGTTAATCCCCGCTTTACAAATCACTAGACGCCTGTATTAAACGACTGGAGTGGAGAGAACAACCTCTCTCAAGACTACCTGTTTACCTTTATAATTACCGTTATAAAAAAATACCAACCGGGGGAATCACGCGCTAATGGGCATGCGCAGGAAAATTCCCTTTTGAAGTATCCGACCCTTTACGTCGATCCATTGAATACACTTGACGTGCCACACAAACGAAAGCGCGTGCTAAAAATGGAGTCAACGAGGACATGCCATTCAATTTAAATTTGCTAACAGTTATTTCCCCTTAAATTATGAAGGTAGGAGTCAAATAACAGAATTGATTCAAATCCTGTACACAGTTCTTTAGGTCTGACTCCCATTTATCACATTAAATTCACAGTTCGTACGAAAACGCACGCGGGTCAGGTAGGAAATGTTGAAATGGCAGAATCGGCGATTTTATTTAAATTTCTCCGCACAGCGTGCGTTTTCGTACGAACTGTGAATTTAATGTAATAAATGGGAGTCAGACCTAACCAACTGTGTAGAGGATTTGAATCAATTCTGTTATTTGACAAAGATTCAGCCTTCGAAATAGGTTGGTCATATCAAAGATGTCTACCATGTGTTATATAGGTAATAGAGGGATATCGTTTTTTTTGTTGTTTTTTATATAATATCTGCGGCTCCAGTGCCAGTGGTCGTACCCGACGATTATAGGCACAATTAAGTCTGGACTTTTATCTGTGTATGTGTGTGTGATGTGATGATATGTCTACTTGAAGCAGCGAACTCAATGGTTTCTTTATAGTGCTGCCGCACTGGAATACCACACCGTAGTAGACATGATACCCCCAGTCACATTATTCTGACACTGGTCAATCATTTGTAGCACTACCCATTATTTGCTCGTCAGGCAAGGGTTCCATTTTTACAGTATCTGGGGACTCGAACCTACGACCTCCCGAATACAAGGCAAACGCTCTAACCAGTATACCACAATGCTTCGGTCAAATTTCAATTCGTTCCCAGACAGGACAGATATGGCATGGAACGAACATCGAACGGCTATCTAGTCATGATCCAGTCTGTATCGACATTGGCTGAATCACCAACCATCATAAAAGCTGCTGCTGCATCAGTGTATGTAAGCTATATTTACATAAACCGTGATGCACGCGTATACTTTTTTGCCGAACTACATGTAATTACGGTTTCAACGTTATGCCATTACGAAAAATGTATATATATGATTTAAGCCTTTTTTTATTTGAAAATACGTCTAATATACGTCTTGTCTCCAACGTGTGTTAAACTGATTCATACGTAATGTCTAATCATTATGATGATGTATGTTTGAGAAAAGTACAATGATCTTAAAACATAGGAATTTTTTGTTTCCTACTTGACATTTAATAAATGGTGGTCCATTTTCAGAATATTAGTTCAATATTTAGTTGAGTATGTCTGGGGGTGGAGGACACCGGGTCCGACGTTTTTCATCAATATATTCTGAAAATGCATCAAATTCATCAAATGCTATGTAGAAAAGACGTTGGTTTGTTTCAATGTTCTTGACGTTTAGCACTAGCTGTGCTCAAGATACTTATTCGTTTCTACATCTACATTTTAAGAAACTGAGTATCCTATTTGACCCTAATGTTTCTGTCGGTGGTAGAAAAACAAAAATAGTGAAATGATAGTCCAGAGAAAAGCATAGATCGATTGAAGCAGAAGACAGGTAAAGTTCCCAAACCGTGTTTTCATTACCTTCAAATTTGAACTACTCCGTAGCATCAGACCAAACCGGATGACCGGTTACAGGTACACTGGCATAGGAACGTTTCATTTATATGGGGGTCCGGTGGAAACCTCAAACTTTGTTAAAAGTAATAAAAAAAAAATAGTAAAGCGGATTGCGAATTTAACATTTGTGAAAAATCTGTGTGAAAAGTGGGGTAGTCCAGGTAAAATACATGACATAGTTAGGGTTATTTTCATATAACATTTGTAATGATGTTGAACAAGTGTCAAGTTTCAAAGCTTTTCGACAATACATTTTTGAGAAATGAGGAAAAAACAAAAACTTTTACGAAAACTTCAAAACTCGTAGACGGACGGACGGATAGACGGACAGACACATAGAAATCGCGTAACTGCAAGCCTGAATTTGCTACGCAATCCAGCCAAAAATAAAAAATACGAGTTCTGTACATTATGGTGGAGTCTAACCCGACAAATTTGCTATTATTTCGGGCTTTTGTTTAAGCTAAAGGTTTTTCAGCTATGTGAGTGTGTAATTTTAACAAACTGTAAATACATTATATATAATTGGAACTGGCAATTTTAGTGGTAAATAAAAACACCTTAGCTTGGACATTCGGTTAAAAAATAAATATTTTACAGCCATCAGTTCAGATGTACATTCCTATCTTTCTGTCTACATCCTGCATTAGCATCTTTCGGGTGTACATCTGCCGTGTTGCTGGGACAGCAAACAAATAAGAAATCTCAAATATAACTTCAGTTAGCCTCAATATTTCAGAATGTCTTAATTTCGGTTTGCCCAACTCATTAAAACCATTTTTGGATAAAAGGTCGAAGCGCCCAAAAATATGCAACATAGGGTAAAAATACCTTTTGAACTTCCGCTACACAAACACGCCAGTCAAATTATTGGGATCTCGGGAAGGAGGCTGTTCCTACCCCTGTCAGTGTGAGTAACATCTTGGGCCTAACCATCGTTTAGTCACTCTAGACCTGGTGTTGTTCTAAATACTAGTAGTTATATTTTTTCATAATGGACCATAATGTTACTGTGCGGTAAAAAAAGATGCGATGACAGAGTGGTTAGCTTACTTGCCTCTGTATATAGAAGTCTGGGGTTCGACTCCCGGAGGTTCACGTCTCGAGAATTGATAACGCACTCCCTTAGATTTAGAACTATTCGTGTACGATAGTTAAAGTTACTGTGAAAGTATGTCATTCTTCCCTACTGATGTAAAGCCATTAGTCTCCTGTGCAGGGAGAGAAATACCCTATTCAGGTTAAAAAACTCCCTGAACTTCTGTGGTTATCATAAAAAAGCCTGCAGGTAAACTCATCCACAGAAACGAAACTGTGATAATCATAAGTATGTATATAATCAGGGAGTAAGTATATTTACTCCCTAGTATAATACGTCAATAGTATTGGAAGAAAAAAAGAAAGAAACAAAGAAAGAAAGATGGATCGGTAATAAGCACCTTGCTCACTAATTGTTTACTATCAGACCATACGTCATAATGTGACGACATACGATGATGACGTAAATCAACGACGTCTTGTCAATGTATTATAATTTCCGTAACATTTCCGGAAATTGCCAGATTGTTCGGGTTTGACACGAATGAATACGGAATAACCTCGTCGATTTCCGTCAATGGCTTACAATAGTAGACGACTGAAGTAAGCATTTATGGTTTTACGGGAAAATAAACAAATGAAAGATAGTTTTTAACAAAATCATTTGTTTATCCTAATCGGTTAGAAAGACATATACATTTCTGCGACACGAAATCTACTTTTATTAAATTGTGAAATGTGAATTTTCGCCAATGAACAACGCGCAAGGTAACACTTTGGGCTATGCTTCCGGTTAATGGCCGTTTTGGCGACATAGGTAAAAATGCAATTTCATTGTCATTTTTGGATGGGTTCGAGAAAAGTTTTTAATGTTTTTTTCACCTCATTCTGCATGGAAACTACTATTCTTAATGATGTTTACGAATGCTAATCTTGTTAATTTCGTAACAAAATATGCTACTTTACGGTTGAAGTCGCCCATAAACTGCCGTAAATGACCCAAGACATTTCAAAAGGATGGATGGGTATGATTAATTTTCGTCTACATGATACCATAGTATGTGCATATAAATGCATATAACTGAGCCAAATAAATGTACTAAAATGGTTAAATAGAAAATAAAATAATAGGCCAACATAGTCATATTCAAATGATTTCTAATCCATTTTGGCATGTGATGGCCTTTTAATCAGATTACTTTAAAAATTGATGTTGTTTTCAACAACGTCCAAGTGTTGTCATTTATAACACCTTTGAATCTGAACACAGGTGGGCTTGTATATATGATTTATTGTGTTATGATATTGTTCACAACTGGAATATTTTTATATGCACTACATAAAATGGTGAAGTTCACTTGGTGCTTTCATTGCAGTTTATGTTTTATATGCAGCACTTTTTTTTATACATTTCCAACAGGAAACAACATGAAGATTATTGCAGAATATTTCAATGGAGGACCAGTCCAGTGAACTACAGGTCTCCTTTTGGACAGAATTCTACAAGACATGTCAAAATAAAGCAAGTGCACAGTGCAACTATTGACTATGGACCTACATGTATGAACTCAACAAGGGCACTTTGAAAGCTAGTTGTGATATAATACATACCTTTGTTGGTGGAGTATACCACCATAGTTATGTTAATTTAAAAATAATAAAATTGATAAAAAAAAAGTGTATTAGCTGAACCACATTGTCTTGTTTGTTGTTTTTCTCCATGATATCAGGCAGTATGTATTCCTTCTGGATATATTGTAAATGGTCAAGTGTAAATCAAAGGTAAGACTAAAAGTATAAACCTGTTACCTAATAATCGCTTTATATAGCCTATGCAACATGGTTTTATGTTAGGGAGACTTTTGTAATTAACATATTAATTATTGTTTCATATAATGTCAGGTATACAAAATGTTATTATTGACATATACTTGAATGTGTTTGGCTAAACATCTCAAGCTCATAGTACAAGTACCTATGTTTATGAATCTTTTAGTTTACAGTTTAACCCCCCCTCGACCACGGAGTCACAGATGTTTCAGTATAAACGTAACACAGTTTTATGGACCATTTTTTGTATCGCAATCAGGTTTTAAAGGGATACACGACAATCTTGATTTTTGAAAAACTCGTGGCGTCCCATTAGTTTTTCTACGCAACTTGCATTTGTCAATCATTAATATTAATTAAAGAGAGTACATCATGATTTTTCTAGAAATATCTTAAATTATAAAAATGTTCCAATTCATGATAAAACACTTATATCCATCAAAATATGATGTTGGAACCATATTGTTAAGGTTTAAACTTCGAATACACAATATAGCTAGGACGGAATCGGGCATAAAATGCTGAAATTAACCCTGGTGCGTAACCTAGGATAGTATAACACGTATTGATGTACAGAATGAATTTCCTTGTAACTAGGGGGTCATTTTTATGATCATTCATTATGTTTAGGCGCTTTAAAATAAAAAATATCATTATTTGTCAATTTTAAATCGGACCTCTAGACCGCTTTGAAAAGCATGATGTACTCCCTTAAAGCGATTTGGTTTTCATATATTTTAACTGTTGAATATATTGCACTGGTAATATATGTAAACATACGGTAGCATAAGACGAAAACTCATCGTTTTGTTTAATTATATCCAAGCAGAGTTCATGTCAAAATGATACTGGTTAAATAAATCGAGACGCTGATAATTGATTAAAGATTGCCTTGTTTCCCTTTAAATAATATATTACAATTTTCAAAAACAGCATTGCAGATTGTGAATGCGTACTGTTGCCATCGTTACGCATACTGTTACTTTATAAACAGCAGTGGAAATTAGTATCACCTAAAACGTATGTAGATAAAGATTTCTTAACGGAGAATTAGTTTGTTGAAACTATTAAAAGAAAGTTGCTACTTTTAAGGGAACTTATTTAGACTTCCTGTTGTCATGGTAACAATAAAATGATATCAACTAAGTGTGAATACAGCAAGGACAACTCTATACATATCTGAAAAAAAAACATCGCTTCTAAACAAAAACAAAATTAAAATGTTGAAAAAAAAGGAATATTTGGTGAAAAAAAAAATTAAACTACTGTTGCCATAGTTACCGGCAATAATACAAGACATTTACACCTTACGTTTACACCAGCCAACAAATGTTTATAAATACTTATATCAAATAATAAGAATTCACAACAAGTATTTCTGCAATGTTAACAAAAATAGGTTAGCATTGAGAAAAGTCGCAGTTTTGGTTAAAGTCAAGTCTGAAACAGAGTTATCTCCCTTATAATTCATATATTGTGTTTAAATACGGTAGAACTTGATAGTATAATTATTTATAATGTATTAGCAAACACTTTTAAAGTACAAACATTATTAAAAACAACAATGAGAGCAAGAGTGCTTGCATTTTTCTTCCTATACCCCCCTGTTTTAAGTAATTTCTTTAAAAACATACATGCGTTGAAAACATCTTATTTTTTGAAAAAAAGGATAAGCCAACATTAATTTTTAGTTTTCATTATTTGTTAAAATATATGTATTTTGCAAAACATCTATGCATATTTCTTCAAAAATTAAATAGGAACTGACTGCATTGTGTAATAGGCAAACTATCCAATGATAACCATATTTAAAATGTGTTACTTAATGCTAATTGGTCATTGAAAAGGAACTTATCCTACTTGTATCAATACCTTTCGCGAAGCATATGCAAAAGGCAAACGCAATACAGTTATCTATCCCTTCTTTTATATGTTAACAATGTACTGAACCGCAATACAAAAATAGACACTTTACAGATTTGTATCCCGTCTTTTAAATTTTAAAATATAGTGAATAGCAATACAAAAGTAGACATTTTACAGTTTTGTATCCCGTCTTTTAAATGTGAACAATATAGTGAACCGCAATACAACAATGGACACTTAACAGTTTCTTATCATGTCTTTAAATGTTAACAATATAGTGAACCGCAATACAAAAATAGACATTTTACAGTTTCGTATCCCGTCTTTTAAATTTCTGCTACTACTACTACTACTACTACTACCTACGATTTCTACTACTACTACTACTACTACTACTACTATTACATATTATTTCTACTACTAATACTACTACTAATAAGTATAAGTATAAGTATAAGAAGTAATAAGTAATGAGTGTGAGTATAATGAGTGTGAGTATAATGTGTGATGAGTGTGAGTAGTGTGAGTATGACGATACTGGCGATGACGATACTGGCAATGACGACGACGACACTGGCGACGACGACACTGGCGACGACGACACTGGCAACGACGACACTGGCAATGACGACGACGACACTGACGACGACGACACCGGCGACGACGACACCGGCAACGACGACACCGGCAATGACGACACCGGCAATGACGACAACGACAATGACGACAACGACAATGACGACAACGACAATGACGACAACGACAATGACGACAACGAAAATGACGACAACGACAATAATGACGACAACGACAATAATAACGACAACGACAATAATAACGACAACGACAATAATAACGACAACGACAATAATAACGATAACGACAATAATAACGATAATGACAATAATAACAAATTCAACACTAGGTGGAATATGAATGAAAATAAGAATGGCCATCACTGGCATTGAGGTTGATGCCCAATACACGTTTTGAACCCATGATCGAAAAGCCGTGGGTCCGATTCATGCCCTGACCATATGTGTTGTGTTCCTGAGCATGACACTTTATCTGCATTTGATTAATACTGGTTATACCCAAGAAAACATCGAGATTGATACAATAAGTTTATAGAGCGTTTGTTAAAATACATGCAAAAGAAATAAGGTTAATCTAAATGCTCCTACTTTTCTCCTTGGGTCTTTTGTAAGGTTCGTGCAACTGAAAAGTAAAATGTTACACTCAAAATATTGCGCACTATTTGTATTTAAAACACATCATTTAAAATATTGTATGGATAATATGTAATGGTTTACCTTAGCCCAGACGAGGTATATTTTATGAATCTATGTAAAGTCTAGGATTATTAATACAAAGTATGTTTTTAACGAAATAAGATATGATCATATTTTTCATATATATGTATTTTGGGGGTTCTGCTGTAATTTTCGTCTCACTCTGTTTCGCCTCAAATTACAGCAGAACGACCCAAAATACATATATAATAAATCACCTCGAAATGGTGATTTACTTGATTTATTAAAACTTTTTTAGAATAGGGAAGTGAAGATTGTAAGTTTATTTGTTTTTAATAGTTATCAAAATTACACCAAAAATAGTCTGTGCGTTTTTTGTAATATAATTATAAAATGTTTCTTTAATACAAAAAATTGTGTCGATTTGTTATCAAAATTACACCCAAATCAACGTTTTTCCGACCTTGAATACAAAGGTGGTGGATCATACTAAAACACACTACTAAAACAATAAATCACACACTTTTTAGACTTTTTTGTAAGGTTGCCATTGCTTCCTTTCTTCCCTGCTCCACTAGTTCTTTTTTTTGAACTTCACTAATTTCAAGTTTCTTTTGTTTGATGTCCTGTTTCAAATTATAGTATCTCTCCAGTTCATCCAGAACCATCTTGAACTCTTGTTCTGATATTTGTGCATCACTCAACGCTTTTGATATTAACTGCTTTATACTAATTAACTTAGACTCTGCCAAAGTTTTTATTTCATGATGTTTTTGAGCTTTTGTATTAAGCTTGGGTCTGATAAAATTAATACAAACACCTGTAGCTCCACATACTATTGCTACTATTTCCAAAGGTAACAACACTGGAACAACAAATCCAATCCCAGCCATAATAACACCTGCAGATATCAAGGTAGTGTCAATTCCATCCGTGATATTAATACCACGTTTATATTTTTTATAAAGAGACTGACGTATATCTCGTTCTGTAATTAACTTTTTTTCAATCTCTGAAATCTTTTGTAATCTATAATTTTGTCCGTCTTTCACTGGCATCGGTCCGTCTTCTACTGGCAACTCAGGATATATACTTGGTGCTGTCGGTAGCTTCATTTGTTTATTTAATAATAAAAAAATAAATTAATTCAATTAATAATGATGCCACCGTATTTACAGCGGTAGCGTTGGCAGTCTTGCATACAAAGTTAATAACAGAACCAGCAACAATATCTAAAGGTCTATGGGGAAAAATGCCGCTGAGGGTTTAAACCAGGTTCTAGGGTGCATCAAACCTCACTCTTACCTTGTTGTCATCCCAATAAAACGGGACATAATAAACAAAGATATCCGCGTCGCGTTATATTCTCTAACAGATAAGGCAGAATTATTAGGCAATCTTAGTATAACACATACATGAGCAGGTATATTTAATAATAATAAAAAAAAAAAATCCTTCAACGTAGATAAAAAATCGAACAGGAAAAGTGGCATTCAAGTACCACTGTCAACCACAAACACACACAGAAACAAAGAACAACTTTAAAGATGAATAAAAGGCAAAATAAGATATAACAAACACAGAATGGTTGACAATAGGGCTACCTCATTCCACTGTGGGTTTAAGTGTGTTTTATCTCAGTTAAGGTAGACAATACACATATTCTGAAATTCAGACGCTAAGTCGATTGCGATAGAAAATATGTGTTTAATTGACAAGGATAATTTGTGTCCTCTCGTTAACTGCGGCGTATATTATGCGGTCAGGAAAACAATTGGAGAAGTAGATTAGTAAATGAGAACAATGGTCAAATAGAAACCACAATAAACTAGCGGCTCTCTCTCTCTCTCTCTCTCTGTTTGTCACTCTCTCTCTCTCTCTCTCTCTGTTTCTCTCTCTCTCTCTCTCTCTCTCTCTCTCTCTCTCTCTCTCTCTGTCTGTCTGTGTGTGTGTGTCTCTCTCTCTATTTCTCTCTCTCCCTCTCACTCATTTTAAATTTACGCGTATATTCACATTTTCAAAAAAGGCAGTGTTCTTCGGGAACCGCTTAAATATCATGTACCATTATTTGCCACCATTTTATGTTTTGATTGCGTTATACAAACATACGGACTAGTACGTTAATAACTTGATTCGTATCTCATTATTCAGTTATATACATCGTATACACTTCAAATGAACACGGACACAAACTTGCAAATACACATATTGTTTTACCTGTAGATCCAAAATACAATGTTTATAAAGTTTCCCTATAATTTCAGTAGAGTTTGTAATTCAGATCGTCAAGAAGACAAACACTACATTGTCATTAATCAATTGTATATGCGTGCCTTTTGTTTAGCTTCATATACAGACAGTCAAGCGCAAATACTTGTTTTATTGAATACGATATATTAAGGTGTTTAAGGTTAATTTAAATGTCGACTTGTTCATAACGTATAGCGTGCTTTCTATGCATATTGACACACCATTACAGGTTCAAAATAAAGTAAACCGAAATTCAGAAATGCTTGTTTATTCAATTTACTGGCTGTTATATCTGGGGAGTATGAATATCATGGTAGATCTACAGTTGTTTAATGTCATGTTTAGGCAATGTTTTTAACAAATGAATAATATTAAACTTTCATCATGTAGTTAAGAGAAAAAACACCTTATTTACTTAATTACTGAGGGTTATTGCAACTTATATTACCTCTCTCTCATAAACAGCCTCGCTACAATCGAGTTTGTTGTTATCACTTGTTTATGGATATTGCTTCCAAGGGTACCCTTTTCGGTTTTTTATTACTTAATGTGTCTTTGAAACATTGACCCATAGCATTGATGCTTTAAAAAAGAATACCACATCAGCCATTGCTTAGGGTGACCTATATGTATTGGCTCTCATGATCCCACGATAAAACCGAGTCTGCTACTGTGTATGTGTTTTCGTTGCTTCCAGTGGATCCCCTTTTCAGAATGTATTGGTATTCTTACAAGCTTTCGTCTATTACTCTGTAGCGGCTGAATCTATAGTGTTATTACTAAATAGTATTTTGGGATATTTTAGCCTAATCAGGTGTGGTTCGCTTCATTTAGTGGGGCAGATTGGTGAGAAAAATGTGCATTGTTTGACAAAAGCACCAAACTGTGCACATAGCTAGACAATACCATGCTGAAAAAATCTGGCTATGGACCCACGACAGATTTTTCAAAATGGCCGCCATTTTCAAAATGGCCGCCATTTTCAAAATGGCCGCCAAATATGTAATAAATAATCAGTTGAACCTATATGTATCAGGTTTTAACAACTTATATTATGGCAATCGCAACAAATTCCGCAAAATGATAGACAAAGGGTCATGAAATACAATCTGGGTATATTTTAAGTTCAAAATGGCTACCGTTATTTGTTTAATAGTTGTTTGTAAGAAAGTAATTAATATGTTGAATTTGTACACTCAGTTGTCTTGGCATATTTTGTGTTTGTTAATATTGTAATAAAGAGTTATTTAGAGGCACCCTATGGTTAATGTGTTGAAGGATTTACAAGTTTAAATCAAATTTCACTTCCGATTGACTCTAGCTTTTCTCCAGCCTTTGGAATGACTGAAGGGTACTAAACTAATTTTCTTATCAGAAACTGTCGGTTCATTATAAAATATATTTATGAAACCTTAAAATACATATTGACTTGGTAAACCTTATTTACAAGGCAAAACAAGTAAACAAATTCTAAACGCGAAGACATTGTATACTAACGGATTAACTGCGTCGAAACTATATAGTTGCCGAGCAGAAATGAAATTGGCCTGAAACCCAATGTGAAGATCATAATGGCATTTTGCGTTGAAACCTTCGTATTTAAAATGGAGGCACTTAAAACAATCTGAGACTTGTTTGAAGATTATAGATGGACCAGTGCCCATGAGGCAATTGTGACACTGCAGATTCCTTTCTGAAATAAACGCATGCATCAGGGAATGCTCATCACGTGATTACCCTACTTATGGTAAACGGGCTTACAGTTATTTGAAGTGTGAGCAAGCGAACCTTAGACCATTGAATATTGCACATTACGATCATAAAGAGAAAACCAAAGTTCGCAATTGCAGTACTGTTCAGTTACACTTTAAATCTTAAAATTAGTCATCTCTGCGTGTGAGATAAACTTCATTAGTGTTGTCTCATCAATACCCAATAAACTAGCTCACAAGCAGACATTAACATTGTGAAAAAAGATGCAGGTGCAGTAGGTGCTGTAAACACATCGCAGCTTCCACACTGGATGTTCTCTGAACCAGATAGGTACGGTTAGAGTTATCTGTTAATTTAATTCATCAGGCGCTGCCTATGAAAATACTCTGATCTTTTCCATCATGAACAAGTTAAAGATGTTTGTAAGACAGTTTGAGTGACATAGTAGAGGAATTAGAAAATAAATCCAAGGACAATATTGAGGATTTACTGGTACTTGACTTCCGTTACATAGACGACTCTCGTGTGACAGAAATTGCAATAAATAGGTAAATTATGTAAAGCAAAGCATGAAACGTTTATAACAGAGCTTATAGATGACATAACCAAGTCTGTCCTTAAACAGATCAACACGAACATGTTTTCTTTCCTCAGTGGTCACCTAAACAGAAGCTATAACTTGCTTTCTCTTCTCGCATATATATGTATCATATTAGGTTCCGATTAACGGCAAATTAGGGTGTTTCACCAACCTTTTCTAACTTAAATTTGGAAAACCTTTTTGGGGATTTTAATCAGACTATACGAGCTGCCTTAAAATGCATTGTAATGCTTGCAAAACATTAGTAAGTATGATTAACACGATATTTTACACATTGTTGAATGTCACTTGCACAATGTTTAGTAGGTGATGGCCATCATGCAAAACAAAATCAGAGCTCTGGATAACTGGCATAGCAATCGGTTAGATAGAAGAGAAACAAAAAACATGTTCATTAAAACAGAGATGAAGATGTGCCTTGTATCAGACAACGAA
The DNA here is from genome assembly GCA_037043455.1 of Cyrtodaria siliqua. Lineage (NCBI taxonomy): Eukaryota > Metazoa > Mollusca > Bivalvia > Adapedonta > Hiatellidae > Cyrtodaria > Cyrtodaria siliqua. Next base: position 28,453 of record JAWPHD010005279.1, on the reverse strand, counting down.
TATCTGGGACTGATCTCGATCATTTCACTAAGCTGATACGATACAATGCGTGTGTTGCATGTGACACGTGCCAAACAATACTTCATTACACTTATGCTATATACAGTAGACACAGACACTGTTGTACATGTTATAGCAATGATAAAGTAAATACAGTTAGATGAGCTATGTGTTAGTTTGAGGAGCTAGGAATCACTTTAGGTTCTTCGTTGCACACTGTATTGCCTATTCATTAGTTCATATAAACCATGATGAATAGTTGCTTTTCACACTTGCTAGATGTAATGAAATACCTTCATTTGATGAAAAAGGTAAATCCTGTACATGAAAAATCTGGAAATACTATATTGAGGTTGCACATAGTTTCCAATTCCAAAAGTTGTTCTTGTTGGAAAATGTATAACAAGAGGAATTGCTGTTGATGTCGTAAAGAATTGTTGACATTCAATGGTTCGAAGAAACAACAAGTCCATGTCACCAATTGATGTAGCTCTTTTCAAGGACACCTGCCGAGTTGTTTACAGGTTGTAATTGGACATTGTTGGAGACATGGCCTTTAGGTCCACCTGTGAAATGCCTACATCCGGTGACTGCGATTGAAGAGGGTATGTTGAAGCCATTCTCGATAACACTACCACAGGTATGAGCGTTTGCAAGGTACTTATTAAATGTAGATGTCAAAGAGACAAGTGTGTTGCAATTTAAAACGAAGTGTCAAAGCAGGAATGATGTTTACAGTCTTTTAAAAATGTGATGTTTGGTACTGTGATTATGATTAAGAAAAATTGTACCATTAAGAACAAAGATAGTAAGATTAGTGTACATTTAATATTAGCTCTCTTATTGAAAATGTTTTCTGATAATGTCTTGTTAATGTTATTTATTTTTAATGTAATTTAAGGTCGTAATTAAATATCATTCCGATAAATCGGAGATGAAAAATATTGTTTAAGTATCCTTTCCGATATTTTTTCTCCAAGCGTTTAGAAGACTCGGCAAGCTTGATTTTTTTTATAACCTACGGCGTCCCGTTAGTTCTGTTACTTCATATGCATGTTTAAAATCAGTTTTACTAATTATGTAAATAGTTTAAATATTGCTTTTACATATTGCTCATTGGGGAATATATTGCACCAATAATATATTAAAACTTGTAATAGAATAACCACAAACAATTAAACAATTCTGCATTGTATTTAAATATATGCAAGAAGTTTTAAAGTCAAATTGATATTGGATTAATCAATTTGGATGCTTGATAAATGATTCAAGATTGCTGCGTATACCTTTAATAGTGTTTTACCAAGTCACTAGATGTATACTTACGAGTTATTATATACTAAAAGCCGCTAATAAAGATGAGACTGAAACTTAAACACACTTCAGACTTCAGAAATGCGTTAGGATAAAGACAACTAAGACAAAACTAGCGTCAGAGTTGGCATAGTATGAATACATGTGTAGAACCCCTAACCCCTGAAGTATAGGGGTGTATCTAACAACTATGTATTGAAGTATATACATACACATAAATATATCAAGACAACACCTTTGTAAAACAAATCAACATTTTGATTGCTTTATAAAAAATAAAATAAAATAAAAAAAGCGTTTTTTGGTGGCCATTTTGAAAATGGCGGCCATTTTGAAGAAAAAAATGACGCAAATTATATTGCATATTTTATTGTCTATCAATGTTCTGAATTAAGTGTATTTACAATAACACATTTTGATGAAACCAATTAATTATGGGCTTCATTAATTCTTTATCGAATATTTGGCGGCCATTTTGAAATGGCGGCCATTTTTCAAAATCTGACGTAGGTCTATAGCCAAAAATGTTTAGTAGAGTATTGTCTAGCTATGTGTCAAGTTTGGTGCTTTTGTCACAAAATGCACTTTTTTACCAATATATGTCACCAATCTGCCCCACTAATTCGGTTCTAGGGGCTTAATATCTTATATAACCTCTCGTGAACAGACTCGATAAAACCGAGTCTGCTGCTTTTGCCTCTTGTTTGTGTTCGTTGTTTTCAATGGATCCGCATTTACTCCACCATTAAGTATGACAAAATATTCGCATGGCATACATTTTCAAAATAAATCATAAAAATGCATTTACATGTGTTTACAGACGTGTATTTTGTAGCAATATTTATAAACATGAAACACAGCTAAACACATTTAATATGTATTCTCTAATAGGTACCTCGTTTACGATGTCGCTAATCAGGCCCGTAGCTACGCCGATGCAAAGTGAGGCAGTGCACACGGATGCAACTGCCTCGGAGTTGTCTCGGTGTTATTTGTGTTTGCAAATAAGCAGAATATATAAATGCAGAAATTATATAGATCTGATTTATGATATCTGTAAGGCTTTGTTTGAAACACAGAGGCTGACATATACTAAAAAGCTAACCATTATTAATATAGAGAGTGGGGTGGGGGTAATGGGCTGGACAAGATAATATATTTGTTTACATGTCACGTTTTTTAATGAAAAAAATGCATGTAGTTTTATTAATAAATGCTATCTTGTTTGTTGGAGAGTATAACCTGGCAGAGATATCTTTATTTACTGTCCCGTTGTATTGGGATGAAAATATGGTAAGAATGAGGTTTGGTGCACCCTAGAACCTGGCTTAAACTCCCAGCGGCATTGTTTTGCCACTGATCGTTCCAAGGCGGTAGCCCTTTTATGTGTATGATGTCTTATCCTACCTTTTATTCATATATATAGTTGTTGTTTGTTTATGCGCGCGTTTGTGGTTGACTGTGGTCCTTGAATGCTACATTTCCTGTTTGACTTGTATAACTACTTCTAATGTTAAATAGCTAATGGTTTGCCCGTGCACAATAACTTTCCGAACACGAGAAATGATATATAAGGTCCTATAGAAACCACAGCGTCCGAACGCAATGGCATGAGGACATGTTTTATTTTTTGGGGATTCAACATATAATTCGGAAAAACAACAACATTGTTGCGGTGGAAGGTTGGGTGGGCAACAAATACTCGGCCACCTTCCCATCATGCAAATAATATTGCCCTAATATATTTTACCTGTATATATTGCCTTCCCCACTCCACTCCCCACCCATGCTCCTGTGCCAATGTCTAAACAGCAAGGATGATAATTGATTCTTGAAAATTGTTTGACTCCGTTCAAAGAAGACCGTAATGTGCAATAAGTGGGCATAGATCTAGACTCGGCTGTTTTCATGTCTAAGTTTCAGCTTTCATCATTATTCCAAAGCACTGTATCTTGGTTGGATCAATGGATGGATTTTTCGCCAGCCTCCTATTAATGGCAGGCACTGCGATGCACGGAAGTCATTCCCGAACCAACTGCTGAAAAGCTAGAATATTTGAAACGAAGCCGGCTTGAAAACTTCAAAGAATTGTATATCTAAAGACAATCATGTGACATGATGCATTATATATTTTGAAATTGATAACAATTTTTTTAGAATATATCGTATAGTGCCGTTAATGTTAAAATTGTTGCATGCGTAAACTTTCTTTAATTAATTGTATTATTAAATCTTATTTGTTCGTTTTTAAATTAAAATTTAATGTAACGTATATGTTCATACATCATACAGTATTCGACAATTACTTTAATTTGTACTCTGTTCCAGGATTGAATTATTATTCTCTCTCTCTCTCTCTCTTCTTTAAAGTAGATGTTCAAGCACATTTTCTATATTACCGATGTTCTACGTAATATCGTTTATTACCATTTACTCTATATCAAATTATGTTTTAACTGCCACATGTTTGAATACATGCTTAAAGAGGATATTACGCATACAGTATCGTTAAAGAAATCAACATACCCTTACAATATGCCAATATAAGTCTACTCTAATCTGATTATGGCATTTTAGATAATTGCTAAAAACGTCAAGTAGTCATGAAACAAGTGTCACATTACCAAACTGCTTTAGCAATGTACTCTTATATATCGATTCAGAAGCCATTCATCCAAACTATTAATAATTATAATACTAGTGCGTTATCTTTGTAATTACATGTATCCCCTATTGATAAATATCCAATTAAAGACAATCCTCAAGTTAATCCGTTCGAAACCCTTTAAATAGAATGTACTTTGTCCTAAAACTGGCATGTGTTGAACATGTAAAGTCTTAAATTAGTACACTGTATGGGACCGAGTTTACAAACTAGATCGTCAGCTGTGGCCCAGATATAATTAGACAATTACTTCTTTAAAGTACAGGTTAATAACATGATCGGTTTTCAACTCTACCTGTTTTAAAGGTAAATAGGAGATAATTAATATATGTTAGGAATGCTATATTGCTTCTCTAACTCAATGTTATGAACACAAGTTTTATTTAAGAGTTTAATAGGAGGCAATCAATTTAGTTTAAACATGTTAACGATACTTTATTTCTGCTCTTGTTCAATGTAATGTACACAAAAATGAACATGATCAATTAAAATTGACACATGATAGTTGTATTTTTATGTTTGATCTATTATTTTTGTATGTTGTCTTGACAAACAATAAATACAGTCCCTTACAAAGTAAACATATGATATATTGTCTTGTCTAAAATGCCTTAGAGAAGACACTCTGATATCTGCAGTTAGACACACCTTTGAAATGCATCACATTTATTTATATATTTTCAGTATGTTTTATCTTGAAAACATATCTTTGTAACTTGTTGACATATTTAATAGGGTTACCTAGTAAACTATATTGTACAAACAGTTGTTTGCTTTTTAACATTCAAAATAAGACTACATTTTCCTTGGAAAACTTGACCTACTTTGAGGCTATGAACATTTCGTCAATGATGTTGTGTTAGTTTCAAAACATATTACATAATGTAAGTATATACCATATTATCAAATATATTGATTCACCTTGTATGTGACCTTGACTTGCTATGTCAATGTCGTTTGATTGAATAGGTAGTCAATCTCGAGCTCATAATCAAAAACGTTTAAAAATGTTAATACATACCGAAAGAGAGCTCCTTTGGAAGCACCTAAAACCGAGTAAATAAAATAGCAGACTCGGTTTCATTGTGTCATGAGAGTTCATGTAAGATGCAACGCCTCTCACTTCCACTATCACCGACTAAATCATCCACGTCAAAGCCACGTATAGTGTGCTCGATGATCCCAAAATGACAGTATGAAATAACACTTCTGATTCGTATCACGGGGATACATTTACATCAGCGAAACTGCACTAAACGAAAGCCAGTGTTAAGAAATACGGAAAAGGGAGATCATTAGAAAGCAACACACACAACATTTCTGTTCTGTGAATCGAAACCAGTCGCCACTTAATGGAATAACATATTTCTTAAGTTCAGACAAATATAAAACGCTTGAAAGCTACACAATTACTATTTTACGAAAATATATCAAAATGGCTAACACCTGTGGCGGAGACCTTTGAATTAGTGTCATTTCGATGTCAATATGATTGAGTTGAAGTTAATGAAACCACACATGCAGACATTCTGTTCCATATGGAGATATTGTAGTTTAAAAAACAAACCAGCATATGCACACATTGTATGTCGGACGTTCGGACAAACGCTAGTTTAAGCAGCGTTGACTCTGAAAATTGATATATAAATCAATTGAAGACATTACAATCATAATGACGCACATATAAAAAACACTCCATTGAAGTCCAATATAATACTATTAGATAATATATTGTATGTAAATTAAGCGGGGCAGTCAATAATAAGCACTGTAGCAACGCACTACGCAATTGTGCCAAACTTTGCAACTCTGTAGCATTTGCATAGTACATTACTACAGTAATAAATACTGAAAAGGTATATAATTATAGTATATAGTTTTATCACATAACAACCCTTGTTAGCAGTGTCGAACACCCATTTAATATTCTATTGTATGACACACGTGTAATACAACCTGGAACGATTTTGATTGGTTGAGTTAAACCTGTAACACTACGCAAGTTTATTAACTGAAACTATTTTATTTATTATAAATTCACCCAGATCTGAGTCAAAAACTTATTATTTGTGACAGCTTATAAAAATAATGCACGTTATACAAAACAGTGTTGTTGGTTTGTTAAAACGTTGGCGTAAACTGCTATTTTGTAAAGAGGTAAAACACGAACTCTTTTATACGCAACGTTATGTGTGAGACGCGACGTTACTACGTCACTTATTTTATGACGTTTTGGCGCTAAAGTGTGTCTGTCTGACGTCGTGGCGGTTCTATGTACATCTGCATTATTTGTTACTAATTTCATTGTAATGTTATGTGATAAAAAGAATCTTAAACTCGTTCCCATTCCATATAAGATTTATGAAGGCTCGTTAAAATTAAAATAATTCATAACTCGTTTCATAAATCTTATATGAAATGGGAACTCGTTTAAGATCCTCTATATAGCAACTATGGTTGCGTTGTGCGTCTATAGTTGCGATGTGTGTTGTGACGCCACTGCACTTCGAATCTGACCGTCCGCACTTCGAAACTGGCCGTCCGCACTTCGCAACTGGCGTAGTAACAAGGTCATAATGGAATAGTGTTCGCCTGCGCCATAGAGCGATATCGTTTTGATTTAGAATATAGAATAGAAATGATAGCTAATCGTGCATTTGTCATTTGGCCTATTTTGGGGCAAAGTGAAATATATATTAAACGTTTTGAAGAAGAAGCTTTATTATTGACAATGGCGTACTGTAGCAACGCACTGCGCAACTTTTGCTGCACTTCGCAACCGAGTTGCAAAATGCGGCACATTTGCATAGTGCGTTGATACAAAGCACACTTTATTTTCAAGTGCTATATTATACTAGGTGTATATCTGTCAGCTCATTTGTTTTGCTAGAGGTTGCAAGGATGTTAAGGACTTCATTGATCGAAATCAGGTACATCATGTACATGTTTACATGTAAACATCTTCGGAAAGTTTTTGTTATCTAATACTGCGTAGATCTTTCTCAAAAGGATATCGCCGCAAGGAAAACCTACCTTTAAACATGTCTACGACTAGGAACATCACGACCTTTATTTTATGAAGATGTGATCTATAAACTACGGAAGATGAATGAATATGATGAGTTTCCTGACCATTTTACCAATTTAATCATGAAATTCGTCAGAAAAGGATACGACGCTTTAGTATTGCAACGCAGTTTATGTTTAATGACAGACCGTGTGCGATGACTGGACAACGTCTGTGGAGTTTATGATTGCGCCTGTTAAAACCCAGACAAAAGGAGGTAGGTGAATGAACTTTCGTCCCAAGTTGTTTTTGGGTCGTGCCCTATAGGTTTCTCTTTAGCTGCAACTGCTGTGGTTGTTCAGTACGATCTGGGATACATCCTGAGATTTTTCAAATTATGTTTTTTGTATATCTTTACAACAGCATTTAAATGCATTGTTTGCTAATTGTTCTGGATGTGGACTTTATTGTTAGAGATTTCCTTCTGATGTACTTTTATTTACACCGCTTTGTCAATTTGGGCGTTACAGAGGGAATAACACCGAGGTTGTGTACATATACAATCGATGTAAGCTAACCTGTATGCTGTATTGCCTACTGACCGTTCCAAGTCGGTAACCCTGTCATCACCAATGTTTTAGTTACGTTTTGTCTGACCTACGGTGCCATTGCGCTTGATTGCTGTGTTTTCTATTGGACACTTTTTTCTCATTTTCGTCCGTATCAAAATCTATTTAGTCTTCAGATATCACGTAATACTGAGTTATAACACAGATGCATGTATCAAGGTATATGACCGGTTTGGAACATCACTTTGTATCAGAGTTCGTATCTGAATCACAAACTCTTAAAACACACGACTTTAGAATGAATTGGGCAAAATATTATCAAAATGAATTTTGAAAGTTTAAACTTAGTAGACGTGCGTGTTCAGATCATAAACTATTATAGATCAAGAGAGACAATAAGATATATAGTATCACACGTTAGGTACTCTAGTCTGGTTAGGCACTGTTTTATAGAGTAAATGGAATAAGTCGTATTCATAATACGTATTTAATTAACTCTGGATTATCTCTCTTTGTATTTACTTGTCCAGTATGGCGCTATCTCCAGTAATGTAGTTGATCAGACTATACCAATTACCAACCAGTCAGCCGGCAGGGGAAAAGTTCCAGAGTAAATTCGGAGCTATTACACAGAATCTCTTAATTTTGAGTGGTTGACAAGGTAAACAAACCAAAAAATGTTGCTAAAAAAAATTAAAATTCAACTTTTGAAGAGTACTTGTAAAGGTTAAATCATACATTTGTACCATGTATTCATAAGGTGTAGCAAAATAAAAAAAAGAAATATATTATTCCTTTTTCTCATGTTTTACATGCAAGTAGTTGGGTCAGCACCATCATTTTTTTTTCCAAAACATACTCAATGTATGGGTTGTGTATGTTTTTTTAAAAAAAATGAGATAGGTCTTTCAAAACAATTAATCAAACATATAGCTTCTTATATTAAGGAACTCAGTACAGAGCTTAGAGCTATAATGTACGACTTTGGAAAATGAATTGGTGTACTATGATTAATAAAACACAATGGTGATTGATGTTTATGCTCTTTGTGTTGGCGGCATTAATATATGTATCGCCGTTATCTCGATCCGGACTAGTTTACACTTGTGGAGTAGAACAGACTCTTTAAAATAGACAAATCAAATAACGAGTTCTTTAAATGAAATGAGGCTTTAGGTCCCTTTAACATATCATATTAGGCTATATTGGGAAAGCAATCTCGTCGGAGAATATGAGATGTAAAATGAACTTTTCTAATAAACATGCCGAAGAGGGAACCCACGAAGGACAGAGACGCAGTTAGTTATATATAAAGAAATATGAAGAGATCGGACAGGGAAAGTAGCATTCAAGGAGGACAGTCAACCACAAAACACAAAAACAAACACGCAAACAGACAAACAAGAAGGCAAAAGTAATAATAAATACAAACGACATTAGAACTTGGAACGATCAGTGGCAAAGTAGGCCACTGGGGGTTTAAACCGGTTCTAGGGTGCACCAAACCTCACACTTACCCTACTGTCATCCCATTAAAACAGGACAGTGTAAATAAAGAAATCCCCGCCATGAACTAATCTCTAACCAACAAGGCAGCATCACTGGGCAATATAAGTAAAACACAAATATGCTCGTGTAAATATAATATAATATAAAAAACAATAGCCTAGAAAGCCACAATGAAGGTACTCAGTGACTTGGCAGAAGCCAGAGCAACAAGAGAATAAACCATTAAGGGCACGACAAGAAAGAGCATAGACACACATCAAACGCCACCGTCCCAATGGGCGTTAGGTAGGCGTCATCATAGGGTCCACGGCCTGTCCGGAAAGACGAAAGCATAGTGGCGAACTGTAAAAGGGGCCATCACCACGCATGCAGTGCGTTGCAAAATTATAGGGTCATTACCTCTTTTGATAAACTTTTTAACAAGTTTAACAAAGATAGTATGAAAGTGATCATGACCAAGAATCTTATGAAGTTTATAAATCACATCACCATAGAAGTCAGGTTGTCGCAAAAGAGTCCTTCAATTACTTTTATATTTGGAAAGAAGATCAGGGTTACGGTAATACAATTTTGCAAAGGTTTTACGAAGTTTGTGGTAACGGTAACCCTGACTGAGTAGCTTTTTAGTTATCCAAAGATTACGAATATTAAAGTCCTCAAATCGAGTACAAGCTCTTGAAAAATGAATACGTTGAGATACATACAACACTTCAGAAGTTGCTCCGGGAACATCCCCATCCATGTGGGGGATAAATAAAGATGTCAAAATTAAAATCATCTCTCTCGTCATAGATTTGCCTAATTATATCACCATTTTCAATCGGGAGATCTAAATCAAGAAAAGAAGCGTTATTATCAGATATATTGGCTTTCTTAAGCTGAAGTTTTTTAGGATAAATATTAATAACCATAGTTGGAAAGAAAGGGTTGCCAATGTTCAATATGTCTTCCAGATACCGAGAGGTGTCATTAAAGGCTTCAATAACATCTGCCTGGGTATAGGGTGAAAGACTCAACATGAAATCTCTTTCATAGCAAAATAAAAACAAATCTGCGAAAAGTGGTGCACAGTTCGTACCCATAGGGATACCAACAATTTGTCTATAGACGGTGGTTCAATACCTGACGAAAATATTATCTAATTGGAAGATGAGTGCTTCACAAACTGCATAGCAAGTCCACATAGTATAATTGTCTAAACTGCCGTTAGTAAAAAAACGCTTTAATATTATTACATGCCAAACATGTAGTATTTTCTCTAGCGAATGTGTTTTTGAATAAGAGAAATTAGCTTGTCTTTAATAAGGTGATGTGGTAAGGTTGTATTTAGTGTAGAGAAGTCATAAGTGCTTATTGATGAAACTTGACCTTTATTGAAAATATTATCAAGAACTTCTCCTGAATTTTGTATAGACCAATATAAATTAATCCCAGTTGTATCACAGTATAGTTTAACGTGATCTTTAACGACAGTATGACAAGAATTTAAAAGTTTGGAGATGTTTGTTATAACCTGCATTTGTGCAAATCATGTGTAATAATTATTGAATAGCATATTAAAAAAAAATGTTTTGCATATTGTTGATTATATTCCAACAAATCATATTTAAAACAATGATAGAGAAACGGAATAAAAAAGAAAACTCGAAGTGTGACTGCCTTGTGGTAACTTATATCAGCTTTACAGTAAACGTGATACCACATTTACAAATCAAGGTGCTAATATTAATGCTTGATAGGTGTACTTGTTCTACCCAGGACAAATGGGTGTTCTGCCTCCACTACAAAATATCGACCGTCATATATAACCTTAAATGTGTTGATCATGACGTAAAACACCATACAAACAAAGTGTCCCTTTAAGCTAAATAAACCTACTAAAATGCAAGCAGCCTAACGAAATGTTTGACTGTGGTGGTGTATGATTAACAATGGCATGTTTACAACACGCAAACAGACAAACAGATACGTGTATCTTAATATGTAAATGTGTCACTAAAGTGGTGTATGATTACGTTAACAATGTCATGTATGTAACGGTAACCCAGATATGTGTATCTTAACATGTAAATGTGTCACTATTGTGGTGTATGATTACGTTAAGAAGGTCATGTTTACAACGGTATCCCAGATACTAGTATATTAACATGTACATTTGTCACTATAGTGGTGTATGATTACGTTAACAATGCCATGTTTACAACGGTAGCCCAGATACGTGTATCTTTAACATGTAAACTCGGTACACGTAATCAAATGAATCAATATACTGGGAATAACTTGCATTTTTCTTCAATGATATAACAATAGGTTTTGAACAATACGGACTTTAATGTATGAATTGTTTAGCATATGTCGTTGTTTATTGATTCGGTTTAAAGAAAAACACACAGTATGCAAGCGTAAAACTGTATCCAGAGAATATAAATCATTATTAACGAATAACACATGTGTTGTAAAGGAACACGCCCAAATTGACATCACAGTGAAAATAAAAGTATATCCCATCATAAGGAAATCTCTGACAAACTCTAGCAATAAAGTCCACATCAAACATATTAGCAAACGATACACTTAAATGATGTACGTTTATATATCTCAATGATGTTGTAACGCTATACTAAAGGTTGGTTTTCTCTTTGGCTGCATCTACACCTATAGCTTTATGTATACATTTAAATGTATTGTTTGCAATTTCTTCAGGATGTGTATTTCATTATTAGAAATGTCCTTTTTGATAGGATATACTTATATTTACCCTGTTTTGTTAATTTGGGCTTTATTGTCTACTGACCGTTCCAAGTCGGTAACCCTGTCTTCACCACTCTTTATGTATTGCCCTTTTCATTGCCATTTTAAAAATGCTCATTTATTTCGGGTATGATACAGTGCCTACAGTGCCATGGCGTTTGACTTATGTGGTTTCTATAGAACCATTATCACCATGTATTGAGGGGAAATAATATATGTTATGTTGCTGTAAAACTATTTAAATAGAAAAGAAAAAAATACGAAACAAAAACATATGAACATTGTTAAATATGTTTCCAAAGCATATCATTTCTTTGTATAATTTTGAACAATGGATAACATATACAAAGTGATAGGTCACCTGCAGTGTTTATCTCATATCGGTAGAACACAGACAAAAGGTAATTATTTACTACATCTGTATAGGTATGCAAAAGTGTAACTACATTTAATTTGTACAGTTGATAGCTTAAACGACAATTTTACTTTCGAGAACTTTTTTTCATTTGCAGCAATATTGATGCTTTAAAATGTGTTGTGTACAACAAACCTCTATTTATGTATATATTCAGTTAGTTAGTTTAGTTAGTTAGTTAGTTAGTTATTTAGTTAATTAGTTAGTTAGTTAGTTAGTTACTCAATTAAGTAACAGATCTGGTCTTAGCGAGTTGGTTTATTTAAACACCGATATGAGCGTAACCAACGAGCTGAGCATACTCTATCTGTTGTGTAGTATGGTGTACTTTAATTAGAACAAGATGTGTTCGTAAAACACAATGCCCCCGTCAGTGCACTTATTCTACAGGCAAGGTTAAAGTTTTGTAACGGAGGTCACGGTGACCTTGACCTTTGACCTACTGACCTCAAAATGGGTGGGTCTTTTAGAAGTTGTCATGGGCAACCCGCATGTGAAGTTTGGTGATCCTAGGTGGAAGGGTTTCTGTTTTACAGGCAAGGTTAAAGTTTTGTGACAGACAGACAGACAGAGAGACAGACCAAAAACAATATGCCCCCGATTCATCATCGATGATGCGGGGGCATAAAAATCTATGACAAGAGAGATGATTTTAATATAAATATTGTTAATTATACCCAGACAGATGGGGATGTTTCCCGAGCAACTTCTTATGGGGTCTATGCGTCTCAACCTATTCGCGTTTCTAGAGCTTGTACTCGAGTTGAGGACTTTAATATTCGTAATCTTTGTATAACTAAAACGCTACTCCATCAGGGTTACCGTTATCATAAACTTCGTCAAACCTTTGCAAACTGTTATTATCGTAGCCCTGATATTCTTTCCAAACATAAAAGTAATTTATGAACTCTTCTGGGGCAAAGACTATCACAATCTGACTTCTATGGTGACGCGATTTTCAAACTTCGTTGGATTCTTGGTCATTAAACTTGTTAATACGTTTATCAAAAGGGGTTATGACCCTATCATTGTACAACGCACTTCATTCTTGGTGGTGGACCTATTTACAGTTCGTCTAGCTAAAGCCCAAAATGACGGTGACGTTTGATGTTTGTCTGCAATATTGTATTGTCTTGCCCTCAATGGTTTAGTCTCTTGTTGTCCTGGCTTCTGCCAAGTCAATGAGATCCTTCTTTGTGGTTTCTAGGTTATTGTTGTTGTTTTTTATTTATATGTGCACGAGCATCATTGGGTTTTACTTTAATTGCCTAGTAATGCTGCCTTGTTGGTTAGAAAATAGTTCATGGAGGGGATTTCTTTTATTTACACTGACCCGGTAAGTGTAGGTTTGGTGCACCCTATAACCTGGTTTAAACCCCCAGCGGCATTTTTTTGCCGCTGACTGTTCCAAAACGGTAGCCCTATTGTCAACCATTGTTTTGTGTTTGTGACGACATATGCCTTTATTCCTTATTCACATTGCCATTCATGTTTGTCGTTTTGCGTATTTTGGGGTTTACTGTGTTCTGTGAAAGCTACATGTCCGGTTCGACTTTTATACATATTTTTACTGGACCTGTCCGTACTCTAAATTCCGGGTATTGGAAGTAAGAGTATGGCGCCGCCCCTTTGGTTATCCTGCATTAACCGATTTAACGCTATGCATTCATCAATGGTATTGTCACCGACCATGCTACAAAGAGATATTACAGACCGCAACAATAAACTGTGAACATCAATTTTATTATTCGAATGTAATTCGAGTAAACGTACACAAAATATATGTCACCAAGCAATACATAATTGCCTGCTATAGACACTCTTGCATTTAATTTACTACAAACGTTTGATATTTAACGCATCGATATGTGTAATAGGTACCTTTAATCTCTTTATAGCATATGTACATATAATACTCGATTGAGCCCAAATGAAAATATACTCTAGTTTCCGAAAATACATGCCTAAGAATTAAGGGTATGTCGGTAGATAGTTGTTGTTATTATTTCAAATAGTTGTATATAGGATGTATAGAGAGATGATCCTCACTTTTGCCATAAAGAGAACATCGGGGTAGGGGCTAAACTGTAGGGTCGGTTTGTTTAGTGGAAGCGCAGGATGTCTTTTTCCTGACATTAAAGGAAACGAACGTATAAGAAGATAGTAAAGTGTAGTATTGTAATTTCAACACTATATGTAGTAGATATTATTTGATGTTAGACATAATAAATGTTGTTGTTTTGTATCACCTATATTGAATATGTGGTGAAAGACTTTTGATAAATAAAACATTACAAAAAATATATTATATAAGAGGTAGTTCATGATTGTGCATATTATCGATTATTTCACTAATTGTATTGAGGACCACTAGTGCCTTTACAATAAACTTCTCAAGTGTTACCAATAACTTAATAAAAACAGTTCTGCTGATCAGTAATGACATTTAACATTGAGTGGAAATATAGAATAAATACTGAAAAGTTGATCCCTTGGAAGCAACAAACACAAACAAGAGAGAAAAGTAGTAGACTCGGTTTTATTGAGTCTGTTCATGAGAGTTAATTATAAGACGCAACACCTCTCACGCCTACTATCACTGGCTTAATCGATATTCTACTTTAAAGCAACACAGAATTGGCTTGATGATCTAGAAGGACCAGTAAATAATAACACTGATGTGTAGTCGGGGCGACTTTTTACGGCCGCCACACAGCACTAAAAGAAATATAAAAATATCGGACAGGGAAAGTAGCATTCAAGGAGGACAGTCAACCACAAAACACAGAAACAAACATGGAAACAGACAAACAAGAAGGCAAAAGAAATAATACATGTAAACGACATCACAAACACAAAAGGGTTGACAATAGGGCTACCGCCTTGGAACGGTCAGTGGCAAAGTAGGCCACTGTGGGTTTAAACCGCTTCTAGGGTGCACCAAACCTCACACTTACCCTACTTTCATCCCATTAAAACAGGACAGTGTAAATAAAGAAATCCCCGCCATGATCTAATCTCTAACCAACAAGGCAGCATCAATAGGCAATATAAGTAAAACACAAATATGCTCGTGTAAATATAATACAAAAAAACAATAGCCTAGAAATGAAGGTACTCAATGACTTGGCAGAAGCCAGAGCATCCAGAGCAGTAAGAGAATACACCATTAAGGGCACGACACAAACGCTAGACTAAACTTTTAATACGGAAATACCTCAAGTGTGTAGACCTTTATTCGCCGATTATATAAGGACGCTTTTATAAACATTGTTATTTGTTACCTGTATAAATAAACAGATAACTGAATAGCATGTATGGAGATGCAATGCCATAGCGACATTACAGGCTAGATGTTGATGTTTTAATATGCGAACTCTCATTTGCCTTCATAAATAGATGACTCCTAACATGCTTGTTGGCCCTTTTATATTTGTGTCCAGCAAGTTACTCTCCTTATTTATTCTCTGATTGTTTTTCCTGTTTCAAATTCAACGCGCCTAAACTAAACGATTATGCAATTATATATGTATAGTTCTAATACTAGTACTACGAACTCATTGTTAATTACAATTAGTTGTTGAATCTTTCATTTGATTATAAGCGTTCATAATGATTTAACTGATAATTGCATTTTAACATTTTTAAAAAATTCACAAACCCAACTCCGCAAATAGCTTGTTTAAGAATCGATTTTTCCAATTTTTCCAATAATCATTGCATATACCTACTGTCATTAGATATTCAGCTTGTTTAGTATTATTGTATTGTTATAATTATAGAAATGACGTTTTAAACTATTGCGTCTTATTACATTTTACTAAACAGCACCTTATACCCTTATACAATTGTCGTTCAGTTACAATTCAATAGCGTTCCGTGGCTATGAGCCATATACAGGATAAAACAGCCATTGTTTTGTTTGCGTAGTCTATTTGTAAGTGTAAATACACCATATTGAATATAAACTAGATAAAGCTATCATACAAACGAAAAGGATTACATTTGTAAAACATTAAAACCCACAAATTATTTTACCAACGCCTGTGGAAAAATCCAGCAAAAGTGGAACTGGAATGCTCGCGAGTTAACAGCGGTCAGGTTCCTCGATCTTTGAAATACCTATTACAGGACTATAATGTTCTTGTTATTTACCACAGAACATGGCTTCTGAGAGTGTAATAAAGCCATGACGACTATTATATTACAGATATGGCGGGCGGGCAGGCAGGCGGATGGATGGACGCATGTTTAGACAGAGAGAGAAACGAGAGAGAGAGACAGAGAGACATAGAGACAATATATAAGAATATATACGAATATGTAGATATATCAGTTAGTTGGTCTGCCAAACGCTAGGTTTTTCCTCTACCTGTCTGACATTTTGATTCACAAGTGTTGAGTATATTGAAGTATATAACTGGTAAATGAACGTCGACATATTTGTTCAAACTACTTTATTATAATATCGGTTTTCTTAATCATGTGTATTTGCAGATTTTCCAAAAACGTAAAAGAAGTAATTTCGTGGGTAGTTCATGGAAAACGAAAATAGGTTAAACGTCGTTATTCAATACTCAACAATATTTTTACAATAAAATAAGGTCAAGTTTTAAGTGTCGAATACATGATATAGAGATAGAGATAAGTTAACATAAACACAATCAAATGAACAATCTATGAAGTTTTATCCTGTTTTTAACAATTTAAAAGTGTTTTTAGACATAATGATGCTTTTAAAACAATCTTTATTTTGCGTGTTTTCTGACGCTTAAAATCGTTTAAATGTTCTGATATAGCTCTTCGTACGTTCATAGGTGATCTGTACTTTAACTTCAGCTAAAGCGACACTGCTGAAAGTCAATGGTCTAGGTATGTTTATCATTTGACATATACAAAATAGTGTAAAGTAAAAACATTTGGCAACCATTCAAAATTCTATAATCGAAGGAGAAGAGCACAATTAAATAGTTTAATAAATTGGCTTCTGAATTGTAAATATAATTCCAGTCCACAAGCAAGTTTAAGTCCTTATATTTCGACTGATGAGGAAGTCTTAGTAAACTGTAATGCTTGCATTCGATTAATTCTCACCTACAGCGCGATTCTATACATGCTATATAGTTGCGTCATACTATAGCGATGTAGTACAACTAAGTGAAACATTAAAACGATTAGCTCCTGATATATTAAGTATTCAACACGTGTTTAAACATATATTGACTACTTAACCGCCACTTCCTTTTTTGACTTACATTTCTGTATTGTAACTGGAGAAATAATAAGTAAAATCTATGAAAAGATAGATGATTCTTTTTTATATTTGTAATTATCCACAATTCGATGGGGATATTCCCCGAGCTAATTTTTATGGGGTCTATGTTTCTCAAGTTATACGTTTTCTATAGCTTGTAGTCGAGTTGAGGACTTTAATATTCGTTATATTTGTATAACTAAGAAGCTACTGCATCAGGGATACCATTACATTAAACTTCGAAAACCATTTGCAAAATGTTATTATCGAAACCCTGATCTACTTTTAAAATACACAAGTAATTTAAGAACACTTCTGCGACAACTACTATCACAACCTGACTTCTATGGTGATGTGATGTACAAACTTCGTAAGATTTTTGGTCATAATCACTTTCCTACACTCTTTATTACCATGTTTAAACAGTTTATTAAAAGAGGTGATGGTCCTAGCATTTTGCAACGCACATCATGTTTATTGGTTTAGTGGTCTCATTTACAGTTCGCCACTATGAGTTCCTCTCTCATTGTGTCTACCTAAATCCTTAAAGGACGGTAGCGTCCGATGCTTGTCTTAAACCTTGTCTCATCGTACCCTTTATGGTTTGTTTACTTGTTGCTCTGGCTTCTGCCAAGTCAGTGAGCATTTGATATCAGATTGATGAAACGAGCTATTAATTAAAAATAATTCATAACGAGTTTCATAAATATTTTATGGAATGGGGACGAGACGAGTTTAAGATGTTTGTATCAACTTACATTATAGACAAATGTGTAAAACATAATAATATGAACGTAAAACCGCCACCACGTCTGACAAACGTAATCGACAAATCGTCATGTGACGTCATAAAGCATGGCCTTTAGCGCCAAATTTCATAAAGTCAAGGTGTAAACAACGCTGGATATCAAAACGGTCGTGTTTTATTTCTTTAAAAATGGCATTTTAAGCTGACTTTTAAAAAGTTACAAACTTATTTGTATAACTTTTATTATCTAGTATGAGCTGTTTGTAAAGTTTATGACTTAGACCGGGATGAATTTGTGATAAAAATGAAATTAGTGTTACATATGTTCAACTAATACAAATCGCTCCAGGTTGTATACATGGCTAACACGGAACGTAATGGGATCAAATGTAATTCACCCCTGTAGTACTATGGTAAATATACAGAAAGGAAAAAAACAACTTAATCAAAACATTGCCTAAACTACACTAGTATATACACCTAATTCCAAGTAATATTCTCAACGAGTTTTGTACAAAAAGGAGCTACAACTAATTACTATAAGGACAACTCTGTCATGTAGTAGACCATTTAATCAAAGTATACTTTATTACATACAAATCATAAATTTTGAAGTTTCGCTTGAAACAAGTCAGGCCATTTCAGTATTGTGTTTAATGTTAAGAAATTGCAAAGTTTAAAGCCTTTCTTAGATCACCTGCTTGAGTCAAATGCGCATTTTGTCGATAATGAAACTTTAAACAGGTAATTGGTGTGTTATGTGCTGTTGAAACCTTCTTTCCGAAAGGAATGTCGACCTGTACTATTTGATTAGAAGTAGCATATTAAACATACAATATATAGCGGAAATACCCATTATACCTTTCTTTTACTGTTCAGTATATTAATGATGTAATGTTTTTGAAAATAAATATGGATATCTTCTATTTTATTTCGTTGTTTGAATTGAACTACGTATGACCATGGAATTTCTTTGTTTATGTGTGTGAAAGTTTAAATGTGCATATGTACATGTTACGACTGTATGTTCAAGTGTGACCCTATGATCTTGTCGTACCCATAACGGGATGCTCTCTTGTTGCTCTGACTTCTATCATGTTACTGAGTACTTACTGTGTAGCTTTCTAAGCTTTATTTTAAATAGTATGTATGCATGATCATGAATGTGTTTTACTTATATTGCCTATTAATGCTGCATTATTTGTTAGAGATTATAACTTGGCGGGGATATCTTTAATTGCACTGTCCCGTATATTGGGATGACAGTAGGGTAATATTGTGGTTTAGTGCACCCTAGAACCTGGTTTAAACCCCCAGCGACTATTTTGCCACTGGCAGTTCCAATGCCAGTTGTCAACCCCTTTATGTTTGTGATGTCTTATCTTGCATTTTATTCATCTGTTTAGTTGTTGTGTTTTTTTCTGTTTTGTTTGTGGGTGACTGGGTCCTTGAATGCTAAATGTCCTGTTCGATTTACTTTGTATGTTTGAATCAAATGGTGTATACTTTTAGTATCGATGAAAAAATGACAAAAAAAACCTTGACTTTTTGATCTGTTCTTTCAACTTTTACTTTTCATTTCGGCACACTATTCGATTTAAACAGAAATAACTTTATAAACGGACTGCAGAAGACATATCAGTAGAAATTATCTATAACGTTTAATAAATATGTTTAATGGAAAGAAGTAAAATATGCATTCTTCACATAGTGTATTATTTTCCATTATTCCAGTGCGTCTAATTTGTTCTTTATTATTTGAACGAAACAAGCAATTCGTTAGCACTATAGTCATAATACGCTGTACGATTTATATTCAACAACTGTTAGTTCACTCCATTGATTAAGATTAAACGAGACATGTTTATTTATTATTCACTGCAGAACTACAACGTTATGCATGCTTATATATTCGTTTCGTTAATACATAAAATATGTTTTTTTACAGTGTAGTCACATCTTTTTAAAGAAACATACTTTTATAGGTCATCGAAAATCGTTCTTAGTTCAATGAAAAGGTAGGTGATTTTAAAATTACGAAATCTGAAACAATGAAGTACCTGGCAATTATTGTTATAATGCAAAACATTAAAATTGCTCAAAGCAAAACGTTTGCATAATGAAACAAATTGTTTTTAATATACGGGAGGGACTTCGCTTAAAAAATATAAAATAACACGTTTTTTTAATCACATCCTTACCTTGCATTTCTAATATCTTCAAACAATTACATCAATGTTCATACTTATGTGTAATCTGTGTCCCTAGAAGGTTTTGCGAAACTTGTGTTGTCCAACATGAAATAACCATGCACCTAATATTGGATTTCCACTTAATGTATAGTTAAATATCGTACCAGGTCAATACATTTTCAAAAAATATCAATCAACTACAACTACTACACATGTATCGATAACAATCAACGTGTGTATTGCTGGCAGTAACTCAGTGTCCGTGAACTGGTTTACAATGATTGTATTGAGTGTAATTTTGTGACGACCGTTATAAGGTATGATTGCAATAAATGTTTTAAATTTACAATACGCAAACTTTTAAAGCCGAAATTAAGGTTGTATTTCATACCCCAGCCAACCCCGTTTCTCTTCTTGGAGAAAGGGTTGGATGGGGTATGAAAGTTAATACTCGGAGAACTTAATGGGGATTCATGAATCTTAAGGGACTCTTCTTAAACGTATAATGAAATATATAACATACATTTGAGGAAAGTTTGGTGCTTTTTTCCAGTGTGTCTATATTGGGTCCAAAATCCTGATAAATGTGATAATCGGCATGACCTCAAGCGCTTGTATGTTGTTAACCCTTTTCATTCAACTTACATCGTCTTTATAACTCGGGCTAATTAAGTCGGTTTGTGTATACCTAAGCCGATCACTCAATCACACAGGTTGCTACGACGGCTCTTCGTCTATTCGTTAATTGAAGCCAAACAGAAAACAGAGATACCAGTCCAAAAGTTATAATACAATTAGAAGAAAGCAATTAAATTAATAAAATTAATTTGACTTACTGTTTACGGTGATTAGTAATATAAGAAGTAAATCCAAATTAATAACACATTTAAGCTCTGCAAAACCTCTATCGTGACTGAAACGGTAGCTATTTATTCATTCTTTCGAACCAATCAGCGTGAACAGATTTTATGACATACTCATTGCGTCCTTTAATAGGTGTTTACTTTGGAAAATGTCCAAGATGAGACCTTGCTATTTTCGGTAAATGTATTTATTACATAGGTAAGAGTTAAATATTCGACTAAATCTAGTTGTAAATGAGCATTAATACCGGTGGAATATATTGATAAAACACTAATTATTGGTAACAATTTATTATTTACACTATTTAAAAGTATATATGGTTTAATATAATGTTATAAGGAAACAAACTGTCGCAACATACACAAGTAATATAAATAATTAAACTAAAGGAAATACATCACTGTGATACGTCGATAAATATACGCTTTAAGTGAGAAAGTGCCGATTCTTACGGATGGCAGGAGGTGTACAGTACTGGTTCTACCCAGGAAAAATGCATGTTCGATCAATTTTTGGTGGAGGCAGACCACCCACTTGTCCTGGGTAGAATCTTCGTTTCGTGAATTGGTATAGATATAGTTCTTTTTATAGCATTAACATTCCAAATATAGAACATATCTGTCAATAAATAAACAGGTGTTAAAATTGCTGATACGCTTGCAAACATAAATATCTGACGCATTTAAAAATATCATTTAAAAAGAACACCTGATTTAGCTTGCCATGATCTGAAATTTGCATTTTGATATAAACATTTTATTTATGGACCCTTGACATTGACCGAAACATATAACCCCAAAGTGTATGCGACCTATAACATGTGTTGGTGATACATATGCTCGTAATAATTCAACTAATTATGTGACGCGGATTGGACGTATAGCTGGACAGGAAACGAGGAATCGAGGAATTTAACTCTGTAACACACTTTTTTTAATTGAAATAAACCATCGAGTCAAATTTTGTAAAATTCTAAATCGCTTTATTTAAGCTAAGCTCGTTTACAAGCTCTTTTTTCTTTTAGATATTTTTTATAAGCAAAGGCTCTTACTCTTACTCAAATAAACTGTGTCAAATTGGGTCAAAGTCGGATCCAGCTAATTCTATAGCAATACATTGTCATTCTTTTAATAATCCAGGATATACGATACTGCAGCGCATGCATCAGTTCATTGTATAGTCGAACTCCTCCAAGATCGTATTGAAAACAATTGTTCACGGGACTTTTGGAAAAATCGGTTAATAAAATTATGGTGTTCAGTCTCAAGAATTAGCTAATGGACGGACAACTCGTACTATCAAACATGTACTGTAGAGGCTGAGTATGCTTGTTAAAACGTAAAAAGAATACGAAACGAAGTACGTGTATTCGGAAGCGTTACAACTTAGAGAATTACGCTATGAAATCAATTGAATACAATTAAACTTTACACGCTGTGCCGCATAAATAAGTTTAATATCTCAGTGTACAAAGTGTGCTGTATCCCCTATACGCTGCGTTGACGCTCATCACACAACAGGCAGCGTTCAGATCCATGACGAAACAGGTATTGTTTATGTAAACAAAAAAGTTAAAAGTAATCATACCCTTTTAACGAAGCGTACGTTTCTAATCCGTTGTGTCAATTCACGCCTGGGTACATCGGGTGATGCAATACAAATTTGGCGCTAATATTATACACTAATGTTTGACACAACGTCTATTTCATCTCCGTTAAGGTTACAAATAAAAAAAACTCGACGGATAATCCTAGACTACTATGTTATCCATTAGACCAACCTGACAACTACAACCATTCGAGATTAGTATAACTTTCAATTATTTAAATATAAAGCATATGTATAGAGTACATAGGAAACTTATATTTAAAATATATTCAAATGACATAAAGGTCCTTTAATAAACAGAAATATCGGCTTTTTAAAGAGCATTCTGAACATATAGTTAAAGCTACAGAGTCCCTATATCAATCGATTTCTTCTTTGTAGGCATGTCTTTATTTGTAACTTCATGTTCACCAGCTCATGTCGAAATCGGGTATTTAAGCGAGCAAATATAGCGAAGGAAATCATTTACTGTATATACATCGACCAGTGCACATCGTACCAATACACAGGTAACAGTAATTTTTACAAAAATAAAAATTTAGTTTCTTTCGGGGCTCGAACACACGACCTTCTGATTTCAAGTCCTGTGCTCTATCCACTGAACCACAATGCTACTGGAGAAAATAGTATACTAACTACCATATATTAGGAGGCAAAATAACTTAACATATTTGAACGCAACTAATGATGGATCAATAAATATGCAGTCCATATTGTCGCACGTGTAAATTAACATTGCCTGGTGTAATACTGTATCTTATCAATATGAAACTAATACTTCGCCTCAAATCAACCATATCTCGACTTGTTATTTAGCGCTTGATGAGTTTGTGTGCGCGCTCTTGTTATTACGTAATGCCTATTTAGTGTTAAAAATGCTTCACAATACCAATAAATATCAGTGGTCTAGGGGTTCAGCGTACATCTTTCAAAACTTACAAGTGCAAGGCTGTGGTTCAAATCCCGTTCCGGGTAACTATTTTTTTATCACATATATTCTGGAGCCGTATATTTATCGATGTTACCTGTACGGAGGCTAAATAATAATGTGAAATTTTACGTATCGATTTCTCCTTATATACCGACTTTTGGGGTGTTCGTCGATTTGAAACTACTTCACACGTGACTCATTCATATTCATGAGTCATTACTAGTTAAAATAGGGACTGTACAGCTTTAAACATGTATATATATATACAACAAAAGACAAGTATTGCAGTGATCGTCCAAAGTCGATTTCGGCCATAAAAGAACCGAACAATTGTATCTAATTAGTGTTCACAAACGTTCAACGATCACAAACAGCTATGTTTTATTTTTCAAAATAAAAGTAAAGCGAAAAATACGTAATACAAGAACAGGTGTACCGACATGAATTGGCAATGTTTACACTCTCTATAGAGATAAACAACCAAAGCTTAACGTGTTTTCATCAGACGTATTTTACTTATCCGTGTCATTGCTATATAGCTTCCATAGCTCAGTGGGTAAAGTTTCAGCATGTGTAATATAATTGAAAATGTTTGATTGCTCGTGGATTCGAAACCCATTAAAACCTAGTCTGCGTTTAGTGCAGTGTGGCGCCGTAAAACGTATACCTTACTACGAATCAGTGGCGTTTTATTTACTGGTCCTGGCTTTAAATTAGAATATCTCTTATGCCGATGTTATGTGCGTGAGAAGTGTTACGTCTTGCATTACCTCCCATGGGCTTCATACAACCTAGTATGCTTTTTTCCTCCCTTATCTGTGTTTGTTGTTTCCGAAGAATCCCTATACTGTATTGTCTGTCATTCAAAAAAGCCTTTTACTTCATTTTACCCCCAATTTACTGCAGTGTGTCGGGTGTACAATGTTATCCCGCGCTACGAATCAGTATTGTATTACTAACTGATCATTCGGGATCATCGAACTCGGTAACTATGACTTTAACAAAGACAAAAAGGCTTAAGCAAGTGCTAAGATTCATGGCTTCCGATGGATCCTTTTAACTGTGTACTTAATATATGCCTATTATTGCTGACTAGAAAGTTAGAGAATATAGCCTAGCGATGATTTACTTATTTTCGCTGTCCTGCTTATTTGGAATGAAAATAGGGCGGGGTTTGATGCGCCCTAGAACCTGGTTTAAACCCCTAGCTTCCTTTTGCCGCTGACCATCCCTGGTGTCAACGCTGTTGTCTCATTTGCATGATACAGTATGTATACTCCTCAAAATAATTTAAGGACCAGCTAAATTTTCTCCCATATATTTAACCTAAAACTCCTGCATATGCATGCTTCAAAAACATCTACAGAAAGAACAAAAACTTGAATGAAACTAAAGTTTGTGCGAAACATATTACCCATCTGTCGGAGTCAAATTTGACCCCAGGGTCACGATTTGAAGAAAATGTGTAGCGGACTATAAGCTTATAGCAAATGTCAACCTTTAACCCTTCTGCTCTTGTAATTTCAGAGAAGACGTTTTTTTTAAAGTGGTTCCCTATAAAAAAAAATAATATATATATATAAAGAAAGACACCCAGGGATGGGCCCAATTTCACTCCATTTCAACAAACTTGAGAGACAACCATAAGCTCATGGTAACAGCAAAATACTAAACCTTTCGCTTTTGTAGTTTCAGAGAGGATGACGTTTAAGTTTGACGGTATATGAGTCTTTGTAAAATGGTGTCCCCCGTATTGGGGCCAGATTTGATACCAGTGTCACCATTTGAACAAATTTGGTAGAGGACCATAAGCTTATAATAAATACAAATGTAGTAAACATATTGCTCTCTCGTAGTTTCAGAGAAGGAGATTTTATTTGTGTTTACCCTAAATAAGTGTAAAATATGTGACAAATAAATTAAACGAGCCATAAAACACCAACGTAAATTACCCTGAACATATACAATAAACATCCCGAAGAAGGTATTTCCTAACTAAATTGACGCGCAAGTGATAGATATTTTAAACTTGGCGGTAAAATAAAACGCAATGTGTTAAAGCGAGCGTCATGTGTAGATATCGCCGTTTTGCTCTGCGTGACATTTATTTATAACTTGGGGATTGAATTTTAAGACTTGTTGTAAATTATATTTTTTTAATTATTGCGCTGTATTATAGGTACTGTTAATGTTCCATCTATATCTATGAATAATGTTCCGTCTATATATATGAATTGTTTCACGTTTTAAATTGGTCATTTCATACTTGTTTATGTTTATGAACAAATTAGGCCCCAAATCCTGATATACTCCCTTTGTTCCCGAACATGCCAAATCTTTATATACAAACGTTGGGGCGCAGTCATCTTTAACTCTGGGGACTTTATTTGTACACATTTTGTAGTTTTGGGTTGTCAATTATTAATAAAGAAAAACAGTTGAAATCCATTCAGCAGACATTAGCAGATGTTTTAAAGTTTAAACTGTATATGGTAATGACGCGATTTTGTATGTCGCATTGACGACAGACGACAGACGACTGACGGTCGACGGAAGAAGATGATTCCAGTAGCTCTCCTTAAAACCTCGGCTCATGTCAGCTATAAAACAGTTGAAATATTGAGGCACCTTTCTCTCGATGTAAACTGTGTCCGCTGTCTTGAAAATAATACACCGTATAATAAAAGCTCTAAACAAAACACGTACCAGACAGTGGTATACCTTAGGGTCAATGTCAAACTTATGAATATAATTGCATTCTGTATGAATATATAGGACATGTGTGTGTGAATCAGTGTATTTATACATTTTCCAAAAACTTCAATCATGACAATCATGTATATGGTGGATTTAATGGAAAGCGAAAATAGATTATTTGAGCTATTCATTGTTAAAAAATAATAATTAATACTGGCGTTGTAGGTGATGATCAAACAAGTTCACAATAAATCAGTGGTTTAGAAATAAATTTGTTGATATTTTAAATGATTTATTCTCATTTTGGACTTTGGTTGACATTTTGATAGGTGGCACTCTCTCTTTTGTTATTGTATTCAATTATTATAAATGATCGTCTATATGTGTTAATTATATCGCCGTATTGGCGCTGTACATTTAACTGGGTTAATACCCCGTTAGCTCTTGTTTGCCACTGACCCTACTAAAGAGCTACTGATCTTGACATTCTTCAACGTTTGTTATATTTAACTTTTTCTTTAAACTCTTTCTTTCTTTCAACTTTTCTATTTAATTATGGAATTAAAATGTGTTGCCTGTGTCAATCGAATACTATAATTTTATTTGACTTTATCTCATTTTTACCAAGAGTGACTGCTTTTTGACTAACTTAAATTAAATTGACTGGTTTGAATAACACTTTGGTTATCCTAATACAAAATTATCTTAATATTAAGTATATTAAAATAAATTTGCTTACTGTTTACAGTGATTATTGTACTATATTTTCAGTCCACTTGCACTTGTTCAAACCTGCAGCACCTATATCGCCACTGAAGAAGAAGTATTTAGTAAAAGGTGATTTTCACATTTAATCCTTTTTAACCAGTCAGTGAAATTTTAGTTTTATCTAAAAAGATTTTGTATCACTAAGTGGAGCTTGGGGACGTTATAGTGTTACAGTGTGTAGAATACGATATCTATGAAAGAAACACTGCATTTTGAAGACTAAGAAAATGTGGAAAGAAGAGTTTGCATTTTAACTTTTCTTCATCAGTCATGCCTTTTATAATACAAACTTTCGTTTCACTTACTTTTATACCGTGGATACCTGCGTTATTAAGCCTACGATACCGTTATTTACGTTACATTGTTAAAAATTATTTGTTTTCAATTTAAGACATTAAGAATAGCATTGATGTAACACCCGAAAACTATTCCAAAACTGAGATATAGGGTCCTATAGAAACCACAGCGTCCAAACGTAATGTACGCACTGTACTGCAAACAAGGAGCAACATTTAATTAATTATACAATGAGAAAGACAAAATACAACAGAAAGAGTGGTGAATATATGGTTACCGACTTGGAATTGTCAGAAGGCAATAAGGCCTACAGGTTAGCTTGAATCGATATTATGTGTACACAAACCTCGCTATTATCCTGTCTTCAGCGCCCAAATAGACAAGACAGTGTAAACAAAACTACATCACATAAAAAGGAATTCTTTAACAATAAAGTCCACATCCAGAGAAAATAAAACAAAAAAAACACTAAGATGTATAGCTATATAAAATACAAAATAAGAAACATCTAAGGATGTATCAAGAATTGAACTGAACAACCACAGCAGTTGCAACCGAAGAGAAAACCAATCTAGGGTACGACCAGAAAACCCGAGGGACGAGAGCTCATGCACCTACCTTCCTTGGCCGGTGTTTCAGAAGGTGCAATCATAGAGTCCCAAGAGATTGTCCAGTCATCGCACAAGGGAACAGTGAAGCGTAGTAACTGACTGTAGAGGAGTCAATCACTAAACACGCAGTGCGTTGTAATACATAAGGATCCTACCCTTTTCTGACGAACGTCCTGATTAATTGTGTAAAGTGGTCCGGAAATTCGCCAGATCTTTTTAACTTACGAAGTTTATAGACCACATCTCCAAAAAT